>JABKBK010000039.1:0-69315 GCA_014182545.1 Eucalyptus globulus
TTACTTAGTTAGTTAATAAGCTAGTTCATAATTAATCCCATTTTATGTCATCATTGTTTAGTGTAGGTTGCATACATTAAAAAGAATCATTAAAAAACATTATAAAAAGAACATGCATATAGAATTATTATGTCATTCATCTCATATCATGAAACGCATGCATATTTAAGATTATATAAATTAGATTGCATACATATAGTGATAGTTCAAGTTATGCCATATGAATTGCATCTCACAATCATTAAAGTAAAATTCATGCATATCAAATTTAAATTATGATTACATTTAATTAATATTAAAAAAAGAAAAAAAAGATATCATGTCATTTAGAAAAAATCATGTTTAGGGCATGCATTTTTATTAGCATTTTTGTAAATCTTTTTTAGAGGATAGACCTTAATAAAGTTGTAGTTTATAATTTCTTACAATCTATCACTTCGGTTTATTGAATGTTATTTCATTGATTGTGTACCCGCATGACCATCCTTTGCATGTTAGTAGCTTAAGTTAAAATTAATCAAGACTGCCTGCAAAATACTTTTTGAAATTAAAATGACAAGGTTGAAGGGCGTTAGATTTTCTAGCGTAACCATGTCTCCAGACCTATGAATCTGGTTCGCAAAAGTAAAGTATTCGCATACTTTACTTGGGTTTCTAACCAATCCTAATTGGTTAGTGGCGGCTCCAAATTGAGTACAATTGCATGTTTAAATGAGTTACTTTCTTAGTTTCAAGTCGCGATTGATAGGACTTGGGAGGGTTTGTGCTAAGTCTTCGGATTTAGGAATCCAATAGCCTTCTTTGAGTAATTCGCATTCGGGAAGGTCGTGACAACTTGGCAACTCCACTGGGGACAGAGTTAGAACTCATAGTGGACATAGGTCTGTTTCTTTTTAAAAAAATATATATTTTGTTAGGCAGCGAGGATACCGGGTACATCTTTAATTTAAGTGTTAAATGTTCTTGCAGATGAGAGGTATAAGGAGAGTAGTCTTTGTCAACCCTTGTCTTGCAGGTTGGAGTTAAGGATGAATGTTTGAATTTAAACTATAGAAGTGTTTGTTTACATTTAAACTGTTGTGCATGTTTTATTGTTTTAGCACTACACTATTACACACACAACCTGCTACCGGACCTGGGCTGCAATAGGATTCTTAGAATGGTGTTGAGAAGGATACTTCCTCCAAAGCGAGACTGCTATGTAGAGGTTGACATTCTCTTCCCCAAAATTTTTTCATGGTGTCGAATGTATTTGCCCATAACTGTGAGACTGCGTGATTATAGGACATTCCATTCGACTGAGCCAGAGTTAGGAGGACCTGACACGTTACGCGAGACTACGGTAGTCGGATCATCCTCTTAATTCCACTTTGTTAAGCCGTCTAGGTAGAAATCGATCATCACATTTCATGCGTTTGTCTATGTGATTGTCATCCCTTCATAGTGAAAGTAAGTTGTTTAAATTCTCACTTCCACAATTTACTTACTTGTAATTTCATCAGTCCATGACAATAGGTTTCGTCGTCAGTTTTGTTTTATATGCGATGGGGAAAACCGATTTGCAATTCATTTCCACTCCAAAAAAAGAGCTCAAAATATGGTTGGACTAGTTAGATCAAGAAGGTCAGAGATATGTGAAAGCCAAGATCACCCGACTTCTCCCGTTATTAGAGATCAACATCCACCCTGGTGTTATATAGGCGTTGCCTCACTTCTGGTGTCCACAGACTTCCATCTTTATGTTTGGTGAGTTCAAACTAACTACAACACTAGAAGAGTATAGTGTTGCCATTGGAATGCCCTTGGAAAAGGAACTTATTAGGCTGCCTATCGGTATTGATTCTATTTATGAATGATCACAATTTTTAAAAATCGAGGCCGAAACGGTAAGAAAGGTTGTTAAAGCCAATTGCTATGCATGACCATTTTCATTATTGGAAGAGTGTTTTGCAAACCAACCAATGATTTCAAAAGCCAGGATTTTCATGTTAGTATTTTTTGGACTAATCGTTTTTCCTTATCGAAAAAATGCCATTAATCCTTCAATTTCATGGGTGGTTAATCGGGTTTGTGACGGGTTGAATTATGTCAATATGGTTTTAACTGAAACATTTTTGTCATTAACCCATTTCAAACAAAACGAGAAAAGGACAATGCGTGCCCTTCCTGGACTTTTGCAAATATAGTTTTTCTCCAACATAAGAGGGTTTGGGCACCTTATGAAACAATTTAGGATAGACGATTTTCGGCACCCCATACAAAAATTTGTGGTCCTGGAACTTTTTCCCCAAATAAACAGTACACCTGTTGGATTAATTTCTTGAAAAATCCTAGTCCTAAGGCATTCCTATGGTATACTAAATGGTTTCGTGTTGAGGAGGCTCGTTTCTCTCACAAGCATTACGGACCAATCCCGTTGCTGGGCCTTTCCGGTGCTACTTCCTATTACCCACATAGGGTAGCCCGTCAGTACAAAGCTCTTCAAGAGGTTCCTCCACCTCCCAAGACAAATTTGTTCCAAGTTCATTTCATTCGTAAGGATTATGGCTACTTCAACAAGATCCTGATTGTCATTGCTACGTGGAATGAATGCCACCCAAAGAAGATTTTGGTGCCCAAGAGACTAAAGGGCGAGGAGGAGATTCACCATGCATCAGCGTTCTACATCCAGCAACACCGGATTCCTGTCGCCTTGCGTCCAGTGGTCCCTGATGTAACCAAGAAGCCTACTCAACGAGCACAAATTAAGCATCTAAAGTGGAAAGTGGAAATGATCGAAGCTAAAAATAAGAAGCTTCGCAAGGCGTTGGGTTCCTGAAAACATATAAAATGAGATGTTTTGGTTTCTTAGTTCAATGTTTAGGGACCTTAATTTCAATTCAATGCTTTCAATTTTTAGTTCAATGTTTAGGGATTTGAATTTCAATTCTTAGTTCATTGTTAGGAAGTTTGGTTCAACGTTTAAAATAAATTTTGAATAAAATCAAGCGATTAGACCATTGTCATGGGCCATTTTCCTATCTTGTCATTAGTTCTTACATTATCTCTTTTACCATTAGGTAACAACACAGCTTACCCAAGATTGCCAATCCGTACTCGTTCTAGAGCAACAATGGCCGATGACACCGAACAAATGCGTGTTGCTGAACAAACTCGCATTGCTGCCCTTGAATTGAAGATGAAGGAAGTCCTGAATGTTCTTGAGCAGTTCTCTAAACAAATCAATTCTCTCCAAACAAACGCTCCTCCATCAGCTCCGCAAGTTGAAGTGGTGTTACCACAACATGTTCCCATGGCTGATCCGAGTGATAAAGGCAAGAATATATCCATAAGTGGCCCATCAAACTCTAATGATGCCTCTAGGGAAAAAATTATTGACGCGCCTCAAATTGTTGTTGATGAGGAGGTACAAGTGATACACTCGGTTGTACCGAAAACGGAGCAAGAAAAACGCATGGCAAAAATCAAGGAGAAACTCAAGCAGCTGCAGGGTTCATTTAGCCAAGGCCCAATTGATCTCTCACATTATGCAAAGATCAAGATATCAAAGAAGTTCAAAATGCCAGACTTTGAAAAGTATGATGGCACCTCTTGTCCGAAGATCCATCTGCGGACTTATGTGGTCAGGATGACCCAATATGTTAATAACATCCCCTTGATGATTCAACAATTTCAAGCAAGCATGACAGGACCAGCGCTTCAATGGTACATTATGAAGAAAAGTAATCTGCTAGAAACTTGGGATGATTTGACTGATGCCTTCTTCAAGCAATATAAGTATAATATTGATGTCACTCCATCTCGAGAGGATTTACTTCGCACTGAGAAGTAGAGGACGGAATCTTTCAAGGCTTATGTCACGAGATGGAGGACTGTAGTTGCTTAAATTACTCCGGAGCCGACGGAAAAAGAGCTGATGGATTTGTTCATGAAGACACTCCTGCATGAATATCGAAATCGAATGCTGGGTTCGACTGTTGAGTCATTCAATAAGCTAATCCTTGTCGGCGAGTGAATTGAAGTAGCCTTGCGTGATGGATGGGCATTTGATCAAACCAGCTCGTATAGGAGAGTCTCAGCCAAGAAAGAAAAGGAGCCTATAGTGGAGGTTAATGCAGCTTATGTTCAATCACCTCGCCCTGTCTCAAACACTCAACAGGGAGGAGCACGACCATTCTTTGGCCAATAGAAGAACTCTTCCAAGTGTCAATTTACATCTCTTCCTAAATCCTTGTCCAAGATCTCGCCAACCTTCAAAAGAAAGGATTACTCGCTAAGGAGCCTAAGCGACCTAATCCCGAGCGTTTCCCCAACTATGATCCTTCCAAGACATGTGCTTACCATATGGGGGAGGTAGGCATTCTGTTGATGATTACTATACGCTGCGACACAAAATCCAAAATCTTTTGGATGCCAAGGTGGTCTCATTCCACGATGCACAGCCGAACATTCAGAATAACCCACTTCCTGACCACTCAAAAAGCTGTGAATGCCATTTTCAATTTTGATGCTGGTAGAAAGAAGAACTTGAAAGTGCATGTAGACGATGTTTATAATGGCTTAGTTCAAGCTGGATATTATTCAGATGCGGAAGAGCCCACCATGTTTCAGAAGATGCAAAGAGTTAAGAAATGTCCTAGAAGGGGATGATTGTTTACGCAGATCATACCAGCATAGTTTCGACTATCACTCCAATCATTATTGATTTGGAGGATGAGTTTTCTGATTTTGAAGATGAGTTTACTAGCTTGAATATTAAGGCTAACGATTCCCTAGTTCTTGACATGCCACCATTGGAAGATGCGTCGGATGAAGATGGATTAATCATTAATGATGTGCCACCATCGATGATGAAGAATTGATTCTCGATATCACGCAACCCTATGCATATACAAATGATAAGGCAATACCATGGTGTTATGATGCGGAGATAGATGTGATCACTTGATCAAGACGCACTTACGCTCAGGCCAACTCACAACTTGTCAAGCCAGTCATTGATGAGGAGGCTAAAGAATTCTTAGCCGTAATTAAGGCAAGTGAATATAACGTAGTGGACCAACTTCGTAAAATGCCGGCACGAGTCTCCATATTAGAGTTGCTTTTGACATCGGAAAAACATCAAAAGTCCTTGATGAAAGTCTTTAACAAAGTACATGTCCCAGAGTCCATTGAACCTGAGAAGTTAGAGGAATTTGTGGGGGTCATTTTGTTAAACGACCAGATTGCTTTCTCAAATGATGAAATCCCATATGAAGGAAGAGGACACGGCAAAGCCCTTTATATCTCAACCAAGTGTCGAAATACCTTGGTGTCCCACGTACTCGTTGATAATGAATCAGCTTTAAACATATGCCATTTAGCAACTCTAAAGCATCTTGGGTATGATTTGGGGAAAATTCGCACGGTTAAGACCTCTGTTCGAGCATTTGACGGGACCAAAAAAGAAGCAGTTGGGGAAGTTGATTTAGATTTGCAAATAGGGCCAGTGCTATTTAATGCAGATTTTTAGGTCCTGGACATACCTACGACATTCAACTTTTTGTTAGGTCGTCCATGTATTTATGCAACAGGAGTAGTCCCTTCAAGTCTTCATCAGAAAGTGAAGTTCGTGATGAAAGGGAAACTTATTACAGTCCAAGGAGAGGATGAGTTCAAGATTTATCACGAGACGGCTATCCCTTATGTTGAACCAGATTGTAAAGAAGAATCCAATTTTCAAGCATTTGAGTTGATTTCGACCATTCACATTTCTCAAGGCACTACCCTACCCACTCCAAAATTATCAAGGTCATTGATCATGGTTGGCAAGATCATGGTAGGGAGTGGCTTTACTCCAAGTAATGGTTTAGGTCGACATGGTCAGGGCACTCGCCAACCAATTGAGGCTATGCGGAATTCATATACGACTGGATTGGGCTATCATGGTAGAGGTGGACAATCCTGTAAAGGAAGAGGACAAGGATGAACTGGTTTCACTATACCCCATATTAGGTCCACATTCCCTGGGCCTGCGAAGATGATGCATGAGGAGGAAGGGGCAATCGATACTCTAAGCCTCTAGGTGTTGATATCGATGTCAGATGGGTAGAGGTAGACGAGCCAGTTGCAGACACCATTCGATCCACTGGAAAAGATGACGCACTCGAAGGAATGATTGAATTGTTCGAAGATAATTTAGTGTTTGCCATCGACGAAGCTCGAGAGTAGGAGAATTTTAATTATTTGCACACTCCTCTGCGCAGGAGTCTTTATTGTTTTCTGTATTTGCATGTTAGGATTTTCATTTCTAGGATTTCTCTCATTTCAATAATGTAATTTGCTTTTCATCCAATAAAATACATGAAGATTTTCATGTTTTAAGGGCATGTTGAAGTATACCAAACTAGCCATGTGATGAAATCCTACCAAAAGAAAACGGCAATGAGCTAATTCTGAAAGCTGGGCTTCTTCATGTTCCCTTGAAATTTTTTTCAAAATAAAATAATTTTCTAGCATGCATCTAATTTACCCTTGTTTGTTTCTTTTAGTTATCTGCTTTATGTTTCAGGTGCAGCCCTGCGCACATTTAAGGAACCTCTATGAGCTCCCTTACAAAGAGGGGGCAAGACATGGACACCTAATAGTTTTGACTTTATGATTTGATATGCAAGAATAGAGCATGTCCTTTTTATCATTATAGAATGCTTTCGCATAATATTATGTAATTCATCAATTCCACTTGAAATTTATCAAGATGGACAATTCAGTGAAGGATGTCGAGATACTTGAACATGCTAGGCGTGAAAGGTAAGCCTTATCCCATACACAGTCCCCTGTTTATACATTTGTGAGGTGAGTATGGAAACATTTTGTATTTCAAGGTGAAGAGTTTTCTTGTGAAAAGTACGACAGCTAAAATGACGAGAGGCAGTTCATTTCTCTACTGATGAACCCTTGTTTAACCCTTGTTGCGACCTCTTTTTTTTTTTTCGGCGCCCGATTGGGGCGAGCGCCTTCGGAGGCTAATGGTTTGGCTAGGTCTATTTTAGCTCGGACTCTCCCAAGTCCACCAATTCGCGACTTAATGGTTCAAATTTTTAACCTGTAAGTCAATTTTAAAACGGAGTCACCATTAATCGATTTGAGGTGGGTCAATTAAAAACCCAAGCGAAGTATTGGGAGAAATACTTGCTCCTACGCAACCAGAGAAATTAGAATCAGGGACTTGATTACATTAGTTAATTACTAATGCCCTTTCGGTACCTAATTTTGTTTAAACCCTAAGGTTTTTGGATTTTTGAGAGATTTTCCATTCATTTGTGGAGGAAAAACTTATTTTTTTTGGTCTTTTTCTCATTTTTTGACATAAAAAGCATTTTTTTGGATTTTTTTATCTTTTTCTGGAAATATAAATCAGTTTTTGTCTTTTTCTGACTTTTTTGGTTTTTTTGGGAAAATAGGGAGATTTTTGATTTTTTTTTTATTTTCTGGAAAATAAATTATTTTTATATTATTTATTAAAATATTATTTTATATATTATATATTATATAAAAAATGACCCGGGTTAGATCCGCAAGTTGGGTCCGACCCGAGCGATTCACCTAGGACCTAGATGGGCCTGCAACATAGGCCCGGCCTGGGACTTTTTTTTAAAAAGCAAATCGCAGCCCAAAAGCAAAATAGGCCCACTTCTCTTAGGCCCGTGCAAATTTGGCCCGCGCAAGTAAACCCTAGAGGAACCGGGTCATCTGCTCGACCCGACGACCTGACTTCTGGCCGCCCTTAATTCGCGAAACCCTACCCGGAAACAGGGAAATCGGGTCGGACGGACCCCCCGAATCGATCCGGTTCCTGGCCTCCTCTCTCCTTTGTTCGCTCGCGGCGCTGGTGAGGGGGACTGAGGCGTCGCTGAGAAGATGGCGACGATGGCGGTGACAGTGACGACAACGGGTTAGACAACGACAACGGCGGTGACAGTGGCTATAAACTACTTACGAGGACGGCGAGGACAAGCGACAACAAGGCTGCTGGTGTGGTCAGTGGCGGCATGGTTCGAGGAGGGGAATGCGACGGTGACGATGCGACCGGAGGCGGCGACAACTATTGTTTCTTGTATGTGACAAGGTGGCGAATGGTGGCGGTGACAGGGCAATGACGACGGCACTCAGCTTCCAAATCTAGCGTGGCGTTGGCGGATCAGTCGCGGCAACGGCTTCAGGGGGAACGGCATTGAGCTTTCGAGGCAACGACGTCGGGACTCGGTCGAGGTGACGGTGTTGGCACAGTGTTCGGTGGAAGAGGCAGCAGCAAGAACCCCAGATCTGGACCTTGACTGACCCTCTCTTGCAACCTCCCGCCTTACAGATCTCGAACCTCCTCTGCTTAGAACTCCCCTCCTCCGGCCAGATCTGAGATCTTCAGTCGCTCGCCTTCAAACCTCCCCTGAAGTCTCTCGGAGAAGGTCTTCGAAGCTTGCTATCGGTGGTCCCTCACTTCGCCGTGCTCTCCTTCTCGGGCTCGCTCGCCACCGGCCTCCCCCGAAGTCTCTCGGAGGGAGGTCGCTTGAGCTTGTGACCCGATTTCTGCCTTGCTCGCTCTTTGAGCTCCCCGAAGTCTCTCAGGAACCCCTCTGAGCTTGCTGGCTCGTGTCTGTTCCTCATCGAAGGAGGGGCTTAGCTATTTATAGGTAAGAGGGTGGTGGTCAGTGAAGGTCGGCCGGCGGTCTTTGGTGCGCCGACCGGCCTTCCTTCGCCAGTCGAACTGGCGTCAGTTCCTCCCCCTCCACGGAGGCTCGCTCGCCATTAATGCCGTGACCTCTCAGCCACCGCCCTACACTCCTCTCTCTATTGTAGGTTGTGCTCGAGCGCATCTTCGTCGCCACGCGTGACTTGGCGAAAGAAGGAGGAAGGAAGAAGAAGATGGGAGGAAGAAGACAAAGGAGAAAGAGGGGGCCGGGCTGGGTTAGGTCACGGCTGGGCCTCGCGGACCTGCGCGAAGGAAAAGAAAAGAGGAGGGCTGGGCTTTGAAGGCCTAGCCCTTGTGGCTGCTGGCTTCTGCTTTTCTTTTTGTTTTTTCTTTGCTTTTGTTTTTTTTTTTGTTGTTTTTATTATTTAAAAGAAGAAAAAATAAAAGAAATTAAAGCCTAATTAATAACCTAATCAAAATTTAGGTGTCAACAACCCTTCTTTGAACCCAAATACTTAAAGAATTTCTTTCATATTACCCCTGTCAAGGACCACCCCATATCGGGGCAAATGGAGGTAAGTCAACATTGAAGGAGAGGAAAATGGATAGACATTTTCTTGCTCTCACTTGCATCAATCTTCAAGTTGTGCTATTACATTGAATTCACGTGATAATTTAAGTGCCTTAGGATGATGAAGAGCATTTCTTTCGTTATCCTATACAGTTATATTCTTTGCATAGCCCACTTGAGCCTGCAATTTCATTTCTTTAAATCCAGTTGGTGATCATCCCCTACACTGGGGCAAGGCAAGGAAAAAAATTCAAATAGCATAGCTCAGAATGCTGATGAAAGATGGGGGCAGCGGAGTCCAAAGAAAGTAAGTGCAAAAAAATAAGGGGCATGAAAAAGCAGTGTGCTTGATAAAAGCAAGGCCAATGCCCAAAGAGAAAAATCAAAAACTTGATGTAGTGAGTCGTATCCCCAACAAGGCGATACTAAAAAAACTCAAATGCCGTTGCAATCAATGGATTTGTGATATGAAGAAAATCTTCAAAGGTGGAAAAAGAAAATTGATGGTAATGTCAAGATGATCACCAACTCTCACCCTTTACACGCATTTTGAGCCTAACGATCCTTTCATTTCTCAACCCATGAACCCAGCTTATATTACGTCCCTTACAAAGTCTCTTCAGATTATGGCACTTGAATTAACATGAGAGTTCACATGTTTTAAGCATTGCTCGAAGAAGTGCGAGCAAGATTATTTCTTTCTCATTTTGCAGGGTGCTTGACTTGTAAACCCGGAGATGATTACAGAATTGTTCTTTCAATTGCCTTGACTCAAAGAGTCCCTTTTATTAAGCCGTTGACCAAACCCACATTACGGTACATGTCAAGGACCTCTCAAATTGGTAAGGTCGTACCGTTTGCAAGAAAATTCAAACTCTTGTCGACAAGTTGATGATAAGATAGAGTGATATATTCCCGCATCAATGGTCGAGACAAATAACCCCTCATAAGTGAGAGCGAGTGAAAAAGTATTTCACACCAAAGGTGTCTCATTTAGCATGTTCAAGAGATTCACGCTATAACTGAAAATTGTCCTAGTGATAATTTTTCCGGTGGAAGCTTGATAAAGCCATCATGCATGGACCTTCATTGAATTTTTCCTCAAAGACCAAAAAATTGTCTTTGAAACCCTGAGTTTGTTCAGTCATCTTTGTACTTGATGAGAATTCCAAGTACCCATTTATAAAATGTTTTCAAATGTCTAGTGTGAGTTCCAGATGTTTGAACCTGTAAACGTTTGATGTGACTTCCAAGTGTTTGTCTTTTCAAACATCTGATGTGATTTTCAAATGTTTAGTAAATGTTTTTAAATGTCTCGACATAAGAATCAGATCTTTGAAATTTCAAGTACTTGATGTAATTTCCAGGTGCTTAGAATCTGATGAGAGTTCCAGATCCCTGAAGACTTTGAAACTTTCAATTATCTGAAGAGAGTTCAAGATGTTTGTTAGGTCTCATAAGAATCATTTCACAAGTACGACAGGTACGTGTTCTTCTTTGCATTCGCATTGGGCATAGACACATTGAGATCTATGTTCCTGACCAAATCATTACATTTACGTGACATTCTTTATTGCATGACCTTGCATTTCAAAAGGGATTAAATTTATTTGAGTCCATTTCTTTAAAAAAAAAAAGGTTATTACAATTAACATTTTCATTTCACATTCATTTTGCATGGTTTAAATTTAGGTGTTATTTATCTTTGAAAGAAACCTCTACGAGCTTCCCTTCAAAGAGGGACAGCTGTTGACACCTAATTTAAACTCATCTCTTAGAAATAGAAGATAATCTTTGATTATAGAGGAAAATTTTGAAAATATTTTGAATTTAAAAAATTCAACATTCATGTGATTTTAGAGCCACTTTTTTGTTGAGAAGTTGAGTAAATATTGAGAAATCTTCACTTGTTTGTTGAATTTTCCCTCTATAAATAGAGAGTGCGAAGCCACCCGTGGTGGCGACGTAGTGGTTAAACTTTAGTTCCTTTTAGGGAGGTCTGGAGTTTGAATCGCTCTGTCGTTTGCCTTGTTAGAAAGGAACCCACGACTTGCCCGGGGTAGAAAGGGTGGTGGTGACTCTCCTGCTCCTCTAAGGTTTACTCCACCGCGAAGCGGCTCACGGAGGTTCCCTGGGTACAAAAAAAAAAAAAAAAATAGAGAGTGCGAAGCCTTGAATGGGGGGTTTCTCTTCATCGCAAAAAAAAAAAAAAAAAAAAAAAAGCCAAAAGGTGAAAACAAAGAAAAATGGGCTTCGGTTCTTGAAGGAAAAAGAAGAAAAGTCAAAAGAAAAAAAGTGTGCAGAAAGAGAGCAGAGTGAAAGCGACGGGTGAGAGAGACTTGAGGAGAGAGAAAGTAAAAAAAGTCACTGTGCTTCTTCTCCGAGAGGTCCCCGCCTGACTCCGTTGTTGCTCATTGTGCCTCTCGTTGCCGTGACCACCGTCTCTAGCCGCCCTGCTGTTCCGCACCACACCATCGCGCTGTGAAAGCTAGTATGAGCACCTAGAGGGGGGTGAATAGGTGAAGAAACAATTTTGCGAGATATGTGCAGTATTTATCAACAATAGATTATGAAAATGAAATTTGTCTCTTGTAGACAAAACAAGTTACGATCAAGGTAAAAGGGCGTAGAGAAGAGAAAATGAACACAGAGATTATAGTGGTTCGACTTAGTCCAAGCCTACGTCCACTCTTCCGCACTGACAGCCCACCGGCTGGATTTCACTATGAACAAAAGAGTTGTTACAGAAAAACTCTGCCTTGATTCCACAGTGTAGAGACTCTACTACACTTTCTCAAGGTCTCTCAAAGATATAGACTCTCTTTTGTATACAAGATTTCGCTCAACAGTTTAATTGACTAAGAACAAGGAGCTTCAGACTTTGGAATTTTTCTATTGCGCACACACTCAAACAATTGGAACGTCTTCCTTATATACTCCTTTATGCCATCATACCCATTGGCACTTACCAAAGAAATTCTTCCAATCTACCCGTTGGACAAAATCAATTAGGAAGATCTTTCGAGCTATTTAAGGAACATGACGATAGCCCATCAATTCTGCTCGCCCATACAATCAGGATCTCGGTTTTCATAAGTAGAACCTTCCAAGTATACTTCATCAATCAACGAATCCATAATCCTTGAATCAATCTTGATTTGAATAATGGATTCCGGCATGCTATATCCAGCCAAGAGATCTTCTCCAGTCGATAAAGTCAAATCCTTAACAAAACATCTAGTTCTGGATAAGCCTTCTTTGACGGTCTAGAAATTGTCAATGAGGATAGACTTTGAGTCTTGCGTCTGGCAGTCTGGAGGTCTTCAGACTTTGATAGAGTCTACAAGTCTTTAGACTAGACTGATGGAAACGTTTTGTCGACTTCAAAACACTCAAGGAAGTTTTCTCCAACACGCGCCACCTTCGTGCCACCGCGCCGTCGCCGCTCGCTACCGGTCATCCACTCACTGGCTCGTTCTCTGCGCCACCTCATTGTCACCGTTCGCTATAGCACTGCGACCCCTCTGCTATTGTAACACTCTCGATTGACGCTCCCTCCGTCGCTCTCGACTGTAGCAGACCTTCACCCGACGCCCCACACCGGCGATTGCCAAAGCGCCACACGCCTCCACCGCCGTGTTTCCGCCACTGCTGTTTCGTCGAACTTCCCCAAAGGTCACCGCGACCCCTCTGTCTCCGTTGCTGTGCGTCTCCGCCACTGCTGCTCTGTTATGCCCGACGCCAGAAGTCGTCACCCCTGCCCAACATTGCTGCTCCTCTACTCGCTGTTGCATGCCCAAACAGAGCCACATGCTACCTCCCCTGTTTTGCTGCAGGTCCGGTTACTGCTCGAACCTCGCCGAAGCTCTGACAGACAGCCCCTTTTCGAACGGCGACCCATCACTGAACCACCATCGTAGCTCGACCACCACTACTTCCTCGCCATTCCTCAGGTCAACCATGAGGCAGACTAGGTAAATTTTTAGATATTCGGTTTCATAGTCTTTTTTATTTTATTCTAACTTGATTTGTTTTGATTTATTTTATCCAATTAGGAAATTTGTCATATTAAGTCATAATAATAAAAAATATTGAGCCGCGAGATGTCGGGTTAGATCTTTGATTATTTTGACTTTTCATGGCAAATTCATGAATTGCTTTGCATCATTGAGATAATATGTCATTGATTTACATTGATGAATTTTCAATAGGACAATATATTTTGGTGTGTTATCGTTATTTGCTCATCACATATCATGTTTAAATCAACGCATTTTGATTTTCAAGATTCATATAGAATTAAGATAATTTTCCTTTAATAAAACCAAAACAAAAAAGAACAAAAAAATTGTTATTTAGGTTATATAGATTTCATAATATGCACACCACATGTTGCACTTTAATTAGTGGGTCATAGGTTAATGTTTTAATATTCCCGTTGTATAGTTTTTTAATAAAAAGAAAAGCCAAAGATTAGCATTGCATCATTATGTTGTTTGTTTTTTTTATAACAAGAATCATAAGTCATTTAAAAAAAAGAAAAAAAAATACAAAGGTCATTTACTTAGTTAGTTAATAGGCTAGTTCATAATTAATCTCATTTTATGTCATCATTGTTTAGTGTAGGTTGCATACATTAAAAAGGAATCAATAAAAAAAATCATAAAAACAACATGCATATAGAATTATTATGTCATTCATCCCATATCATGAAACACATGCATCTTTAGGATTATATAAATTAGATTGCATATATATAGTGATAGTTCAAGTTATGCCATATGAATTGCATCTCACATATCATTAAAGTAAAATTCATGCATATCAAATTTAAATTAAGATTAAATTTAATTAATATTAAAAAAAGAAAAAAAGAAAAATTTGATATCATGTCATTTAGAAAATAATGTTTAGGGCATGCATTTTTATTAGCATTTTTATAAATGTTTTTTTAGAGGATAGACCTTAATAAAATTGTAGTTTATAATTTCTTACAATCTATCACTTCGGTTTATTGAATGTTATTTCATTGATTGTGCATCCGCATGACTACCCTTTGCATGTTAGTAGCTTAAGTTAACATTAATCAAGACTGCCTGCAAAATATTTTTGAAATTAAAATGACAATGTACCGAAAGGGTGTTAGATTTTTCTAGCGTAACCATGTCTCCGGACCTATTGAATCTCTGGTTCGCAAAAGTAAAGTATTCTCCCATACTTTACTTGGGTTTCTAATCAACCCTAATTGGTTAGTGGCAGCTCTAAATTGAGTATAATTGTATGTTTAAATGAGTTAATTTCTTAGTATCAAGTCGCGATTGATAGGATTTGGGATGGTCCATGCCAAGTCTTCGGATTTAGGAATCCAATAGCCTTCTTTGAGTAATTCCATTCGGGAAGGTCGCGATAATTAAAATATTATTAAAAGTTGTCCAGGTTAGTGCCAATTAGGCCACGTCAGCCACCCAGTGTCCAATCAGCAAAATCCAGCCAAAATTGGCCTGAAATGACTGAATTGGCACAACGTAAAAAAGTTTAAGACTAAATCAGCACCAAAAAAAGGTTTAAGACTAAATCGGCACGAAGACAAAAGGTTTATGACTTTTTTGGCACTTTTCCCATAAATATGACAAAGAAGAGATCATCAAGTCTTTAGACCAATGTATTATCCATGCCAATAGTGGGATTAAGATTCTAGTTCAAAAGTTACCAATATATATTGATGAAAACAACAAAGTATGCAAGCATGATTTGTTGCAAGAAATGGGGAAACAAATTGTGATTCAAGAGTGCCTTGAAAATCCAAGCAACCGAAGTAGAATAGGACGTCATGAGGATGCTTTATAAGTGTTTAGACTAAATTTGGTAAAAGTCTAATAACCTATTTCAATATGCATAATCATTTTTAAGTGCTTCCACTGTGCATTATAATTTATATTTTGTTCTAACGGGGGACGAATGCGATCAAAGGTATTAAATTAGACGAGGTTGATGTAGAAGAATTAATTGTAAATGCAGACTCATTCAAAAAGATGAAGAAGCTTAGTTTATTTATAATGCTTGTCCCTCATTGTGGACCAGCGGGACATCTATCGAAAAAGTTGTGGAGGTGTTTCGCACGGCAAAACAATAATATATTGGCATGTTGTTGGGAGCGGCCAGGGAAGCAAATTTCCAAGTTCTGGTCTCGCGGAGCCCGAAAGAATCACGTAAACGAATGCAAGGGGGGACAATGCAGCAATAAACTCGGGAGAATTACCAAAAAAGTCCTAAACCTATTGCAATTGTGCCAATTCAGTCCTAAACTTTTTTTTTGCCAATTTAGTCCTAAACCTTTTATAAATGTGCCAATTCAGTCCTTCCGGCCAAAATTGGCCGGCCGGAGCTGCGTGGATGCCGGCCGGAGACAAGCGGCCGGCGAACAATTTTTAATAATTTTTTAATTTTTTTTTTTTTTCGATTTTTAAATTTTTTTGAATTTTTATTTTTACTTTTTACCTCCTTCTTCTTCCTCTAGCTGGTCGGCGCCGGCCGGGCGGGCGGCGAGGCTCGCCCCCGCCGGCCACCGGCGCGGCGAGCCTCGCCCGGCGACGGTGAGGCCGCCGTCGCCCGGCCAAGGCGAGGCTTGTCCTCGCCCAGCCATGGCGGCTCGAGCCTCGCCGGATCTGGCGATGGCGGCCTCGCCGTTCTTTGGCGAGGCTAGCCTTCGCCGGTGGCGAGGCGGGCGAGCCTTGCCCAGCGACGGCAAGGCCGCCGTCGCCCAGCCAAGGCGAGGCTCGCCTTCGCCAGTGGCAAGCGAGGGCGAACCTCGCCCAGCGACGGCGAGGCGGCTGTCGCCTAGCCAAGGCGAGGCTCGGCCTCGCCGGCCACTAGCAAGGCCGTAACCGGATCTGGCGAGGCTCGCCCGCCATGGCCGGGCGAGGCCAAGCCTCGCCAGGCCGGGCAACGGCGGCCCTCGCCTTCGCCGGTGGCCGGCGGGGCGAGCCTCGCCGGTGGCCGGCGAGGTCAGCCTCGCCGGCCCTCGCCTCCCGGCCGGCGTCGGCCGGCCGAGGAAGAAGGAGGTAAAAAATAAAAAAATAAAAAAATTGAAAAAAAAATCGAAAAAAAATTTAAAATTTATTTAAAAATTGGTTCGCCACCCGCTGTCTCCCGGCCGGCCAATTTTGGCTGGAATGACTAAATTGGCTCATTTATAAAAGGTTTAGGACTAAATTGGCAAAAAAAAAAAAGTTTAGGACTGAATTGGCATAATTGCAATAGGTTTAGGACTTTTTTGGTAATTCTCCCCAATAAACTCCTTTGGAACCAAAATGGTTGACCTTTGTATGAATAGAATTGTCGCGACCTAAAATTTTCGGGTGCACTACCTAGAATTTAAGTTAATAGACTACTAAGTTTTAAACTTAGCTCGGGCTCTTCTAAGCTCATACCAATTCGCGACTTAAGGTTCAAGTTCTTTAACATGCAAAAGATTATTATCTAGGAGTCGTCACTAATCGGTTTATGGTAGGTCAATTAGGGACTTGGTTACACTAGATTTCTTTAATGCCATTTTTTTTAGCAGACTCTAATGTCCTTTCAGTACTACTCTTTTTATTTTCAAAAAGGTTTTTGTAGGCAGTTTGGATTTATTTTAACCTAAATCTCTATCATGCAAAAAAGTGATCACACGAGTGCTCAACCATTATTAAAAATTCAACAAATGAAATAAATTGCAGCACACGAAGCTAACAATCTTTTGGGTTTTCTTAGATTTTTTTATAAAATGCATTTCTAACTACATGACATAATTTTACTAACAAACAAATTATAATCCAATGATCCTATTATGCAAACTAGTCAATATGCACCTCATATTTTTTGTATTTTCTTTATTGAAATTCAAAATTAATAAAAGCCCTAATTTTTAAAGAAAATAATTTTTTAATTTATTTTAGGGATTAATTTGACTTAAACCCTATCCTATCATAGAAAACTTTTTTTGGAAAAATGAGATAATTAAAATGTGCGAACATTATCTAGAACCCTATTTTAAAAAAAAAGTTATTTAGGTCCAACCTTAAATTATTTAAAAAGAATTATCTAAAAATGCAATCCTAAAATATAATCCTAAAAAAAATGATTTACTAAACCTACATGTTTGATTTACTAAATCTATATGCTCATGCAAGATTTTGATTTTTTGATTTTTTTGATTTTTTTGATTTTTAGTTTTTTTATGATGAGTAATTATTAAATAAATATTAAATCTAAACAATCAATATAGTCAACAAATAAAGGATTAAAATAATTGAAAAATAACATGTTGTCTCACAAGTCAAATTAACGATTATTCTGACCCTAATTATCACGACAAAGAGTTTAAAATAATTAAAAATCTAATCCAAAGTTTTACGGATCAAATTAATAATTACAATGATTTAACAATCAAAATACCACAAAAAAATCCGAAAATTAATATAATTAAAAAAAATGATCCGATGTCTTATGGACCAAATTAATAATTATAAAAATTCTGAACAAAATCCCTATGGATAATGCCTACAAAATTTATGAAATGAAAATTGACATCCATTGTTCCGATTTAAATAACTAAATAAATAAATAAATAAAATAAAGTAAAATAAATGAAAAATAAGGATAAAACTAAACCCCCTAAGTGGGTCTCGGGAGGACGGTAGCGCGATGGGAGTAGGCGCGGGTGAACTAGCAGAGGCGGTGGCGGCGCGGGCTGAGGCGTGGCGGCGGAGTTGCGGACGTCACTGGTGCAGGCGCGGGTGAGGCGGCGGGGGCAGCGATGTTAGTGAACAGTGGCGTCGCGGGCTGCTGCAGGGGCGCGGAGGCACGGCGATCAGCTCGGGCTGCTGGCGGAGGGAGGCGCGGTAGCAGTGGCGGTGCTCGAGCGAGCTGCTGGTGGTCGCTCGGGCGAGGGGCACGAGCGGCGGTGGCCCAGCACGGCGACGGCGGGCGTTCAGGTCGGCGGTGAGGGGCTCGCGGGTGCTTGTAGGTCGCGGAGTTCTGCGGTGGCGGTCCTGCAGGTGTCGAGGCAGGTCGCGGGCGTGAGCGCCCGGCGAGGGTAGGCGGATGGGGATGCTTGAGTGTGGACGTTAGCGGCAGCAAGTGTCGAAGCGTCTAGCGGAGGGTGAAGCTCGGGTAGAGGGAAAATCAGCGATCGTGCGGCGGATGATTGCTGAGGAGGCACGGCGCTGGTCTAGGCAAATCGCGGACGAGTGGGTCGGCGGCTTCTTTGCTCCCGAGGACGCGAGCAGCAGTGGCGTCGGGGGCGGCGCGGGCTCACGGGGAGGGGATCTCTAGCGACTAGCGAGATGCCGGCAGAGCAGCGGTGGCGGAGTGACAGCGGCGGAGGCGCGGTGGTGGCTGGCGGAGGTGGTGCCGGCTCGGGAGAAAATATTGGGTACGTCTTATGCTCCAGCGTGTCAAACAAGAAGGCGGTGGGAGCGCGACGCGTGTCCTCATGGGGCCCATAAAGTCGGGCGCGTTTCTCGACTCAGCGCTCCTCTCTCTTCTCACTCTCTCCCAAATAACTCACGGCTGGTGGCTGGTGGCTCGGCTCGGGGCGGCGGAAGAAAGGACGGCCAGCGAGTAATAAATGCGCAAACGCTCCGCTTAAAATTTCTCTCTCCTCACACTTGAATATTTTCTGGGCGCTTTCTCTCCTCGTGACGAGCTGCACTTCCTCTGTTTCTTCTCAGCGCATCCCACCCTCACCCCCTCCGCCTCCGCCTCCACCTCCGCCTCTCAAAAAAGCCTCGCCGCCGGTCATCTACCTCGGCACGTCGCCTCCTCCAAGAGCCCCGCCGCCGCAACGGTTCCCGACCCCCTTCGCCTCCGATCCATTTCCAACGCGGAGATCGAGCATAAGTTTTGTGCTCGCGTTGGTCTGTCGGCAACTTCTGGACCTTTGTCCAATTTCCTCCCTCCGACAAACTCGTCATCAACTCCAACTCCGAGCCGCCGCCGCCGGCGTCCTCCGTCTCGGCATCTGCTCGTCCTCCCCCTCCCTCGAGGCCGAAGACACCGCCGGCCTCCGCCGCGGCCGTCGGCCTCCCGGCAGGAGGAGGCGGCCTCGGTTTCATTCCCGAGCGGCGCCGGGCTCCTCGCCGTCGGCCGGGTGCTGTCCCCTGTCGCTGGCCCGATCGGTTGCGAGGGGAGATCTCGGTAGACACAGGCGGGGGTCGACGGCGCGGCGAAGAAGGAGAGGCGCGGGCTAGAGGGCTGGAGAAGGATTCTTGCTCGCTGTGGACGAGGTACGTGGATTGGCTACACCAGCACCGGAGTGAGGGCTTTTCCTTGGACGTGAGCCGAATCGGGTTCACGGACGAGTTCGTGGAGGAGATAAAGCCTCGGTTCCAAGCCACGTTCAAGGCGATGGAGGAGCTAAGGATGGGCGCCATCGTGAACGTCATCATGTGCACATCAAATGATGTGCTAAGGAAGAAAGCTTTTGATGTATTGGAAAGGGTTAGTGTTTTTGACTTAAGATCGTCTGCTTTTGCATCACTAAACAGCTCGTCGCTCTTGTAGTCCATTTCTCTCTTGTTTAAGTTGTGCAATTATTTCCCAGTCTCCACATGCTTGCTGATATTGCAATATCTCAAAGGTTTGATGTCTTAAAGCCCGATTACAAATTGCAACTCTTCCTTTATGGCAACCTGCATTAAAGCCTGCTTAAATGACATAAGGATGTCTTTTCTTTACATGGAAGGATGCATAATGTGACCTGATTGCCTACAACTTGTGTAGGTTGCCATCCTTCTAGAAACGATAGAGCACATTTTTTTAGTAGTTTTTGAGTTCGATGGTCCTCATTTGCGGATAAGAGTGGCGAGTGCCATACTCTTGTCGGGATTCTAACGGAATCTACCTGTTCAATTTCAATCTCCGTTGTTTATGCTTCGAGATAGGCTGCCGTACTCTATTAGGATTCTTCTCGGGAGTTGGCCATTCGGAACTGCGATGAGTTCCAGGTCAAGAGCAAGGATGTCGAGAAGATCATCGACTGGGAAAACACTTCTCCTAGACAAGTCGAGATCCCATTTAAGCCGGCTAGAGTGCTGCTACAGGTACATGGAGCTGCACATCGTGTGTCATTGATGCTGATTGGGGTTTTGAAGAGTTGCGATGTTTGATATTTGATGATGCGTCGTCATTTGTATCAGGATTTTACTGGGGTGCCTGCTGTTGTTGATCTTGCTTGCTTGCGTGATGCGATGAGTAGCCTCGGGGGAGATCCGAATAAAATCAACCCACTGGTGAGCTTTATATGTCAGCATGTCGCTCGTTCCAGCTACTCATTGGTGGTGAAGGAACTTTATCTTTGTGTGCGCAAGTAGTTGAACTGTCATTTGTGAACATGTCAATCATCGTGCAGGTTCCAGTGGATCTTGTTATCGACCACTCTGTTCAGGTTGATGTGGCAAGGTCAGAAAGTGTCTCGTTTTGATTCTGAATAGGCATTTATATGCGAATGCCTGCTCATTTTGATTCTGAATAGCACATGAAAATACTAATATTGGAATTGGTGATTACATTCCTTTCACCAAAAATGTGCTTTATCGTTTCTGGAGAGAGCATGATATGTACCAATGAGCAGCTTCTTCTTGATAAATTTGTGTATGTAATATTCCTGCGAAACAGACAGATAGGACTTTCCTTTAAACCAAAAATGGGTGATGCACTTCTTTTTTGGAGTATGAAACCTGATGGTTCTCTGGATAAATCCAGTTTGCATGGTTAGTTGTGCTCTCTATTCAGCTGTTATGTGTACTTGGTCATGCCTAGAGTTCATAATATGATAGCATGTCAAAGTCTGTACAATTTTACTAAAATTATATGTCGATTGTAAATGAGTTATCGAATTTATTCTCTAGTTCCTGTCACCATTTACTTAGCCATTCTGATTCATGTCAGGTGGTTGCCCTGTTATTAAGGGGAACAAATGGTCATCTACTAAGTGGCTGCGTGTGCATGAGTACAAAGTTTGAGATACTGAGCAGAAGGTAAATTTTTTTTCTGCTGGGAACAGATGATTAGGATACAAATGCTGTGTTTCAGTATAACTGTCATTTTCAATGTGAAGTGGTTCATGGTCGTGTTTCCTTGCAGTAGCAATCATTAGCAATATATGATTTAGTGATAGTTTCTCTAAGTGTCTCACCCTGGACGTTAGTAAGGTAATAGAAATTTCATTACTAGTGTCTAACCATCTGTTAATTGCATGATGGATGAAATATTTCTGGTCTCTCTTGCGCTATTTTACACCTATGTGACTTTATTTAATGAAGACAGATATCAGGCTACGTCAGTTTATAGCTGATGTTATGTTCAGTTCTAGGTTGAATGAGTCTAATATGTTTACTGTCTGGAAGGTGTAAAGTTTGCTGAGGTTGTCCTTATACATTTAGGAATGTTCAGAAATGGTTCAGGTAACCGTTGGCTGGATAAGTTCATTCATTTAGTATGTTGGTCATGCTACAGATAAGGAAGATTTCCTGATTAGATGTACTTTCAGTTCAGTAAATATAGCACCAAGTAAAACTGAACTATTGGTCTCTTGATTTTCCTTCCTGAAATTACCTAGATTTTAAATATCAGTGCCGATTGTTGCCCGTAACTACTCCATCTTGCACCTGCCTTCGTTTGCAGGTCCAAAAGTTCGTAAATTCCTACTGCTGTAACATGTCTGAATTCTCAGGTGAAGGCCCCATCTTCCGGGTCTCATGTCCACCTTTCACGTCAGAAACCAGCATGCCATGACTCGCAATTTTGTATTGTCTTTGTAGTTCTACCGTAGTACAGAATGATCGGCTGTACAGCGGTTCACCTTTCTTCCTCACTTCCTTCCCTCTTTCTGGGAATCAGATGAGCATAAGAACATGAGGATGCTGATGAGTGCTATTATCATGAACTTTTGAAAGCTATGGGTGGCGCGTTTTGCATTCCCCACCCGCCCTTTATATACTGAGTCCGATATCATCACATGAGTTGTGAATAGTCATTTGCTGTTCTAGCCAAGATACGACCTGATGATAGCATGAGCTGGGATCGGCATGCATCCAAATAGCCATTCCCATATGAAATTGTCTCTACAAAAAGCGTTCCACACATTGTACAAAGTCTCTTTGTGAATTTGGCCTTGTAATGGTTTGATCGGTTTTGACCCAAACCAAACCAATGAGACGACGAATCTCATTTTGTTCTCACTCGACTATTAGCAAGACGAATGGTCACGTGGTCAGGTTGTCATTTGGAACTTCTACGCGGACAACCCCGACACTTGACTCCCAGTACACGTGAATATGGGACTCCACCACCTCAATAATGAATTTCATGCTCTCTCTCTCTCTCTCTCTCTAAATGCGTTTGTCTTTATAGCTTTGAAAGAGATCCTCTCTTAGGCAAAATTCTACACCACCATCTTACACTAGAAAGAGGCAAACTGCTTGAGTAGATCACATTTCGGGACACAGTTGAAAAATCTTGCAGATTTCTAAAATCCAAATCATTTGTCCGATGAAAACCGAACCCAAAGCTTTTTGAACAAAATGAGAGGCCAACAATAGTTTGTCCACATATCATGAATGCTATCGCAGACCTTGCAATGTTAATTTATCTGCCGCCCACAGAGTTAGAATGATAATCATCCAAGGACGCAGAAATCGTCCCATTTATTCCCCCAATTTATTCCCATAACAGCTGGAGGAAGAACTCTCCGACATAGAGATTTACTCCAGCCATGTTGACCGGATGGGATGGAAATGCTAGGAACACCGAGAAGAGCCGGCTGTTGAACCTGCCTGGTCGCTCAATGTCTACCTCCAATCAAGTTCCTGATGACGTATTGCAGGATGCCCCCATGATCGAAATAGGCCAGCTCAACCTACATATGGAAGCCACGGAAACTTAGCAAGGAGATGAAAAGATGATGAATCTTCCAAGGATATAGAGAAGTGACAGATCAATATCGTTACCTCTCTGTTAAACCGTAGTGTGCACACAAATGACTTGCCATTATCTGTCTCCGCCGTGATGTCCTGACCAGGCCTTATTTCGCTCACGCTATTCGGAAGATTAATGGTGTAGCATTCATGGCCAGTCAGTTGAGTGTTTCTGCATCCTCCCCAGACTTGAAACATAGAGGAATGATACCCATTCCCACTAAATTGCTTCTGTGAATCTGCTCAAAGCTCTTTGCTATGACAGTTTTTGTGCCCTGACACGAATTACAGCTTAGGGCGCAACCTACAGGGAAAAAATTGGACAAAAAATTGAATAAAAAAGCACGAAAATGCTCACCAACAGCATTGGACCCTTGGCAGCCCAATCGCGAGAACTTCCACTTCCATACTCAGCACCAGCCAAAATAATGGTGGCATGCCCCTCACTCTTGTACCTCTGCCATACAAGAGACAAAGCTAGTATGAGCCACAATGGCACCAGCAATCAGATAATGAGTCATTGACGGAGCCCATACTCAGCTAATAGAATATTAACCAGCAGGCCGACAGTTAAAATCAGATTATTTTCTTTAAAAAGTTCTCCCAATTAAGATGATATCACATTGACCTGTCAAATGAATCTCAACTAACAGTGGGATGACCCAGAAGGATGTTGCTAGGAGGCTGATCTAGCTGGCATGAATGGACCAAACAAAAAATCAGCTTCTTTCAGACTTAAACAAAAATTTGCAGAAAAGAACTAGCAATAGACATGGTAAGTAGCATAATTCTCAGGGCCAATCTAAATAGAATGGCTTATCCAACCAACAACTATGAATACTGAGGCCCCATCACTCACGACACTGTCATTTGTGATGCGGTGTCTGTATTGGGTCTGCAGAGTGAAGAAAATTACCATGGCAACATCATAAACAGATAGTTTCTCCCCACTGGGGATGTGGATTGTTTTAGGTCCAACTTCTCCTTTAAGAAACTTGTTGACAAGGCGAATGTTAGCAAAGGTTCCTCTTGCCATGATCTCATCATTCCCACGGCGACTTCCGTAGGAGTTGAAGTCTCTTCTATCAACCCCACGTTCCATTAGATACCTTGCAGCAGGGCTATCCCTGTGAATGCTACCAGCCGGAGAAATATGGTCAGTCGTAATGCTGTCCCCAAAGTTTAGTAAGCAGTAGGCATCCTTCACGCCATGAAGGCCAGGAGGAGACATTGTCATGCTCTTGAAATATGGTGGGTCATGAATGTATGTTGATGTTGGGTCCCAAGCATAAAGAGTGCTAGAAGGTGTAGATAACTGATTCCACATAGGATTTCCTTTAGTGATAGCTTCATATGTTGCCATAAACATATATGGAAGCACGTTCAATTGGACAACCTGAAGACAGGTTATATGAGAAAAAAAAAACAGAATCACCAATTACGATCTCTATAATTAATAGTCAAAGTGAAGATTTCCATAAGCTCCTAGCAGAAATATTGGCTTACAGTTGCCACTTCTTCATTTGATGGCCAAATGTCTCTCAAGTATACTTTTCTTCCATCTTTTCCTTCCCAATGGGTTCGGTTTCAAAATCAATATCGACCTGCAAAGGTTGTCTCCCATGAGGAATGTGCCAAAAACTAGATTTGCAATCACAAAGAAAAGCAAATTCCGAGGATAATACCAAGGTTGGAGTAGATCGCTAATAAAGAACCAATAACTGCAAATACAACTGCATGTTACACACCGTGCCAGCAAGAGCATAGGCAACCACGAGAGGAGGAGAAGCCAGATAGTTAGCCCTAGTTAGGGGGTGAACACGTCCTTCAAAATTTTTGTTTCCAGACAATACAGCTGCAGCTACAAGATCTGACATTGTGCAAATTCAACAGTTAAGTGAGCTTATAACATTTTCTTGATGATATTATGCAGGATTATGAATTAATCTCTACCATTTTCAGTAATAGCTGATGCAACTGATTCATCAATATCTCCTGAGTTTCCAATGCATGTAGTGCATCCATAGCCAACAATTTGGAATCCTAATTGGTTCAAATATGTCTGCAAACCACTGCAAAAACATGTCTAGCTTAGCAAGAAGATCCATGGTTGCTAACATGGGAAGAATACTTGGGTCGATTAAAGGCACCTTTTCTGCAAATATTTGGTCACAACCCCAGAGCCCGGAGCAAGACTTGTCTTAATCCATGGTTTTACCTGACACAAGATTTATTTTGTTCAGATAAAAAAAAAAAAAAACTAAGTCATCTACAATCAAATGTAGCAACTCATCAAATTTTTCTGTTAAAAATTTAAATATGCTGCATTGATTCCAGCTGCAACTGTATAATGCTTAAAGATATTATACATGAGCGAAGAATCAATTCAGTGGACAGCAGATCGAGTAAATACATGCAGATGCACATGAGCCTATACTATCAGGTGACGGGTGTAGCAAAATCCATATGAACATCTAAATGTATTGCTTAATATATTCTACTTTGTCAGAAGAAGAGTTTTTGTCAGCCAACCTCCAATCCTAATTCACAAGCCTTCCTTGCTACCAAAGCAGCACCAAGCATTACACTAGGATTTGAAGTATTTGTGCAGCTAGTGATAGCTGATATAACAACATCCCCATGCCGAAGCTGAGCTGGAGTCCCATGAAATGTGAACTCTGCAACCTTTCCCTGTGATTCATTTGGCACAGCAAAACCCTGCAAAGACATGGATGAAAATCAGTCAAAATCCTAAGTTAAGACACAGAAAAAAAATCAATATCAATAATACTTAATGAAGCATGCCATTTTGCCCATCTAAAGGCTCCTAAACTCTTCAACAACATAGTTCAAAAATTCAATGTACGTAAGAGGAGCCTGCATTAAGATTTTGACAAACAAAGTTGCTCATCAATCAACTTCTGCACAGTTAAAGCAGCACAAATAAAAAAATAAAAAAAAGCTGGTAGAATCAATGTCAGTAGTAAGCACAAGTCAACACATAGTTAGTTAACTATTTTGTTCTAGTATATTTGCCAAAGTACAAGCGCATGCGAAGGGCAATTCACTTCCCAAATTTTGGAACCAACAAAGAGCCCCATGACCATGCACGATCACTTATAAAGAGTATACAAGATTCCGGAAAGCCTCACCTTAAATCGAACTCTATTATCCAAGCATGCATGTCAACACCTATGAAGTTGCTTAAGTTAACACAAGCAAGTACTCAGTACTCAGTACAAATTATGACGAAAATCTCTGTGATTACTTACAGTTTCCTCACTTCTACCTGTCAATTTAAGATACTGCAGAGTGACATGATCAACAAGGAAAAAGCCCATAATGGCACCATATTCGGGTGACATGTTAGCGATGGTGGCACGATCTGCCAATGACAATTCGCTCATTCCTTCCCCTGCAAAAGTGACACAACATTTAAAAACAACGGTAACAAGAAGAATTCGGTGGCTGTGGAATATCTTGAACGAGAAAGGATTAACGATGCAGGGGAATCAGAAGATGTACCATAAAACTCAACAAATTTGCCCACAACGCCATGCTTCCTCAGCATTTGTGTTACGTTCAAGACCAGATCGGTTGCTTTTACCCCATCTTTCAGCTTCCCAGTTAATTTAAACCCAACCACACTAGGAAGGACCATGCTCATCGGCTGCATCAAAATAAGAGATGAAAACAGAAATGCTAAGAAATGACTGAAAAAAATAATGGATGTATGTTCATACTTCATAACATCTTGAAAAGGACATACTAGTGTCAAATGACACTACTTTATTAGCCATCCACAGTAAAAAAAAATAAATAATAATAATAACAATATATTGAATTCTCTTACCTGGCCAAGCATTGCGGCCTTCGCTTCTATTCCTCCAACTCCCCAACCAGCAACTCCTAATCCGTCTATCATAGTTGTGTGTGAATCAGTACCAACAACACTATCAGGGTAAAGCAAGCCATTTGTGTTGAAGACCACTCTGCCAAGATATTCTATATTAACCAGCAAATAGATTCCAGTTCAGTTTGTCAACTCAATGATACAGGCCAATATTCTGGTAAAGCAAGAAAATTGCATATTCTCAAAGGACACGGCATGTAATAGTTCCACCACGGGTATATACAGTTTTTTCCACTTCTTATGCTAAAGTCATACATATGATCGGTTTATAGGCACTATATGTTTTACTACTGGTGGACAATCCCGATCCGGGCGGAACAACAAGCATATTATGAAATGCAGTTGAACCCCACTTGAGAAAGCCAAATCTCTCCTTGTTCCGATGAAACTCAAGTTCCATATTAGCCTGGACAGCATTTTCTGACCTTGCCACATCAACCTGAGCGAGTGGTCGATAACAAGATCCTTTGGAACCTGCACGATGATTGACATGTTCACAAATGACAGTTCAACTACTTGCGCACACAAAGATAAAGTTCCTTCACCACCAACGAGTAGTTGGAACGAGCGACATGCTGACATATAAAGCTCACCAGTGGGTTGATTTTATTCGGATCTCCCCCGAGGCTACTCATTGCATCACGCAAGAAAGCAAGATCAACAACAGCAGGCACCCCAGTAAAATCCTGATACAAATGACGACGCATCATCAAATATCAAACATCGCAACTCTTCAAAACCCCAATCAGCATCAATGACACACGATGTGCAGCTCCATGTACCTACGGCGCTAGCACTCTAGCCAGATTAAATGGGATCTCGACTTGTCTAGGAGAAGTGTTTTCCCAGTCGATGATCTTCTTGACATCCTTGCTCTTGACAGGAACTCGTCGTAGTTCCGAATGGCCAACTCCAGGAAGAATCCTTATAGAGTACGGCAGCCTATCGAAGCATAAACAACGGAGATTGAAATTGAACGAGGTAGATTCCGTTAGAATCGACAAGAGTATGGCACTCGCCACTCTTATCCGCAACAGAGGACCATCGAACTCAAAAACTACTAAAAAATGTGCTCTATCGTTTCTAGAAGGATGGCAACCTACACAAGTTGTAGGCAATTAGGTCACATTATGCATCCTTCCATGTAAAGAAAAGACATCCTTATGTCATTTAAGCGAGCTTTAATGCGGTTGCCATAAAGGAAGAGTTGCAATTTGTAATCGGGGCTTTAAGACATCAAACCTTTGAGATATTGCAATATCGGCAAGCATGTGGAGCGGGAAATAATTGCACAACTTAAACAAGAGAGAAACGGACTACAAGAGCGACGAGCTGTTTAGTGATGCAAAGCAGACGATCTTAAGTCAAAAACACTAACCCTTTCCAGTACATCAAAAGCTTTCTTCCTTAGCACAAAGCATTCGATGTGCACATGATGACGTTCGCGATGGCGCCCATCCTCAGCTCCTCCATCGCCTTGAACGTGGCCTGGAACCGAGGCTTTATCTCCTCCACGAACTCGTCCGTGAACCTGATTCGGCTCACGTCCAAGGAAAAGCCCTCGCTCCGATGCTGGTGTAGCCAGTCCACGTACCTCGTCCACAGCGAGCGGAAATCCTTCTCCAGCCCTCTAGCCCGCGCCTCTCCTTTTTTGCTGCGCCGTCGACCCTGCCCAGGTCTACCGAGATCTCCCTCGTGACCGATCGGGCTAGTGATAGGGACAGCACCCGGTCAACAGTGGGGAGCCTGGCGCCGCTCGAGAACGAAATCGAGGCCGCCTCCCTCCTGCCGGAGGCCGACGGCTTCGTGGCGGAGGCCGGCGGCATCTTCGGCCTGAGGGAGGGGGAGGACTAGCAGATGCTAGAGACGGAGGACGCCGTCGGGCGGTGGCTCGGAGTTGGAGTTGATGACGAGTTTGTCGAGGGAGGAAATCGGATGGAGGTCCAAAGTTGCCGAGAGACCAACGCGAGCACAAAATTATGCTCGATCTCCGCGTTGGAACAATCGGTCGGAGGCGAGGGGGGTCGGGAACCAGCTGCGGCGGCGGGGCTCTTGGAGGAGGTGACTTGCCGAGAGGTAGATGACCGGCGGTGAGGCTTTTTTGAGAGGCGGAGGTGGAGGCGGAGGTGGAGGGGGGTGAGGGTGGGATGCGCCGAGAAGAAACAGAGGAAGTGCAGCTCGTCACGAGGAGAGAGAAAGCGCCGAGAAAATATTCAAGTGTGAGGAGAGAGAAATTTTAAGCGGGAGCGTTTGCGCATTTATTACTCGCTGGCCGTCCTTTCTTCTGCCAGCCGAGCCGAGCCGAGCCACCAGCCACCAGCCGTGAGTTATTTGGGAGAGAGTGAGAAGAGAGAGGAGCGCTGAGTCGAGAAATAGACGCCTGACTTTATGGGCCCCACGAGGACATGCGTCGCGCTCCCACCGCCTTCTTGTTTGACACGCTGGAGCATAAGACGTACCCAATATTTTCTCCTGGCTCGGAGACTAGGGGTGAGCGGTTCCAGGTTCCGGTTCGGTTCCGTCTGGAACCTGGTGATATTGCTAGTATGAGTACCTAGAAGGGGGTGAATAGGTATATAAAAGATTTATCTTCAACAATTGCACAATACTAGACAGTTGAAGGATTTGAGACAAATGATAATCAAAGTAAGACTGAGAGAAGAGAAAATTGAACACGCGATTTATAGTGGTTCGGCTTATATCAAGCATACGTCCACTCTTCGTCACTGACAGCCTATTGGCTGGATTCCACTATGAACAAAAGAGAAGTTATAGCACAGCTTTGCCTTGATTCCACAGTATAGATGTTCTACCACACCTCCTCAAGATTTCTCACAAATATAGACTCTCTTTTGTATACAAGTATTCGCTCAAAGGAATTGTCTAAACAAAAAGGAGCTTCGAGACTTTGGAATTCTTCTATCGCGCACACCTTGAACAACTAAGACCGTCTTCCTTATATACTCATTTATGCCATCATACCCGTTGGCACTTATCAAAGGAATTCCTCCAATCTACCCGTTGGACGGAATCAATTAAGAATATTGTCCAAGCTATTAAAAGAACGTGTTGATAGCCTATCAATCATGTTCGCCCATACAATTAGGATCTCGGTTTCCATAAGCAGAATCTTCCAATAATATTTAGACAATCACCGGATCTTCAATTATCGAGTCAATCTTCGATCAATCAAAGAACTCCGTTATGTCTTCTCCAGCCACGAGATCTTCTCCAATTGATAAGGTTAAATCCTTAACGAAACATCCGGTTCTGGATAACCTTTCTTCAACGGATTAGAGACTGTTAATGAGGATTAGACTTTGAGTCTTGAGTCTGGCTGTCCGGAGGTCTTCAGACTATAAACAACATAATCTACAAGCCTTCAGACTAGATTGATATAAACGTTTTGTCAACTTCAAAACACTTCAAGAAGATTTCTCCAACAATCTCCCCCTTTTTGATGGTGACAAAACTTTCCTGCAGATTTGGATATCTTTGACCTGCAAAACATTTCTCAAACACATATGCATATCTTATAGAGATAAATGGCTAAAAGAATAACACTAGAATCTGCAACCACAGAAAATAGGTTAGTCTAGTATATGATGAAGCCATCCATAAGATATCAATATTAGTTAATAGATACAGTCAAGTCCAAGTCTAGTTCAGTTCTCATCCAGACACAAAACAAAGTCAAACAGAGTTCAAACAACAAAACAATCCAACAAACAGTTAAAAGTTTAATGATTGAAATTTTTTGTTCAAATCTTGCATCTCTCCCCCTTTTTGTCATCATTAAAAAGGATTAGATGAAGTCAAGATTGCTTGGGAACACGGACAAGCTGGAAATCTTCCATAGACTGAACGATGCCTTCCAGCCTTTTAAAGTCTTCCTTTAGTTGTGCAATCTCCTCACTCTTGGCATTGGCCTGATTTTGAACAGAGAGGGCTTGCATCTTATCATTCAATGAACATGAAGAAGCTTGACCTTCATTCTTCAAGCTTTGAACTTCGCATCTCAAGGCATAAATTTGACATCGCATCTCCAAGAGAATATCCATGATTCTGCGAGAATTTGCTCCATTATCAGTCTGAGTACTTGCTTCGGCTCGATCTAATGGAGTAAATGCAGACGATGGTAGATCAGCATAATCTCGCAGGTTTGGCGATGAAACTTCATGACCTTCCTCTGGAAATTGAGAGGCATAAACATCTTCTGGGTCTGCAGGTGAGCGACTGACTCCTTCACTTGCATCAGGATATGAAGACTTCACTCCTTTCTCCTGATTTCTCCCTGTTTCCATGCCTTCATGTGGAGAAGAGTGCTCCTCAGGTTCTCCTTCTTCTCTTCTTTCTTCTTCAGGTCTTTCCTCCTCTGCTTCTTTTTCAGCTTCTCTTTCTTCTTCTTCCTTCTCCTCTGCTTCTTTTGTCATTTGTTCCGATTCTTTCTGTGGAACAGGACGACTTAAATTCTTCAAAGCCAATGCAGAGATGGTGAACATCCTCATCATCTTCATCCTCAACGAGGAGAGCTCTTCTTCTCTTGGATGGAGCAACCATGGGCTCCTTCCCTTTTCTTTTAGCTGTAGAAGAGATTTGATGAGATTTGGCAGGAGTCTTCTCCTTGAATTTCTCCAACTCCTTGCTCAGTTCCTTCAGACGCATTTTGGTCACCATTTTCAGTCCTACCACCATATGATCGCATGGTCGAACACAAAAGATTTGTGGAGGCTGAATATTCAGATGTCTGAATAACTTCGTAACAAGGCTTGGGTAAGGAGTTGACCTCTGTCCTTCATCATTGCTCTATACATGTGAAACATAACAGTGTGAGGGAGAGAAAACCCTTTTCCAAAGAGAATGGCATACATCAGCTTGGCCTCTAAACTTGAAACATCAGTCTTGGAAGTTGATTTCGGTCGGAGGCAATTAATCACAATCTTGTGAAGCAAGATGTTGAATGCACCCATCCTTAAATAGGTGATCTTTTCATCTGTTCTCCTGTCCTTCACCAGTTCAAGTGTGGCCCGAGCAATGGAAACTTTGATTGGTTGATATCTTCCTCTTTCAATTTCTAACACATCTGCCAGCATATTCATATCCACAACATAGTCTTGGTCTTTAACGCTAAAGGAGAATCTATTCGTATCCAAAAAGCTAAGATTTGAATAGAAATATGCAGTTAATTCAGCATAAGCCTCTGTAGTGTCAGAGCAGAACTTTTCAAGTTGAAGATAATTGAACTTTTCCCTCAAGTTCATATTCACAGCATCTAGAAAATCAAAATCCACACTCCTAGGGTTTATTACCCCACGTTTCAGCAATTTCGAGTACAGATCCTTTTGCTCCTTTGATCTGAACAAATCTCCCATTTTTCCTTGATTTTCAACCGCAACACCCATTTTCGGTTGAAATTGACTGTATAATTTGTATCATCATTCCCATCTACAGGATTCGGCCCCCAGTCACGAGGATCACTTGGGATATTTGCAAGGGTTTCCTCAGCCACCCATTTTCGAGCAATTCCCAAACTTTCCATTTTTCGCAGAAAGATATATCCGTTCCCATGTCCTTTGTCTTTAAGAAAATCATCAATGTAGTTCAAAGGAGTACGAATTCCTTTTAAAGCACGATATAACTGGTAAATATAAGCGGACTTTTGAACTCTTACAGGGTCTGCATCCTCGATGATTTCTTCCTGTTGTTGATGATCAACGCCTTGAGGACTAGATGGAGGAGAATGACGCTACTGAGAATGTTGTGGGCTCGCTTGCTGTTCTGGAGTCACTTCTTCTTCAGTAAGATCGAAGTGCGTAGGCCCCTCACTCATTCGCCGTGGTCCCCTGCTTGCGATTCTCGAAGACTTTCTTGAAGATGACATCTTTCTTAGTTTTTGGAAGATTCCTTGCTTGATTTTCCCAAGAAAGATGACAACTTTTTGAAGATTAAACAAAAAAGACAAACAGGAATGGAGGATTGATGCTTTCTAGGGTTTTTGAGAGAAAAGTGAAGAGGAATCGATAGTGCACGATCGGTTAAAAAGAGGGATACACGAACCGTCACAAAGGAAATAAAAAAATGCCTTTTCAAAATAACTGTCTTTTTCCGTAAAAATAGCTATTTCAAAAAATAACTTCCTTTTTGAAAATGAAACGATGCAATATTTACGCCAATTAAATATAGCAACAATTTAAACAAAGTCTGACGATCGTACCTTTTCAAGATGAGATTCAAGAGAGAAAGACTTACAGTCTGACGGTTGTACCAAGACTATCTTAAAGATAAAGTCTTGTAAGTCTGAGTCTGAAAGTCTTTAGACTTTGATATCCTCATACCTCAAAATGTTGAGTCTGGAACGGATAGATTCAAATTGATTTTTCTCCAAAGGCTTTGTGAATATATCCGCTAGTTGGTTCTTTGAGTCAACAAATTGAATTGAAACATCTCCATTTTGAACATGGTCTCTAATAAAGTGATGTCGAATCTCTATATGCTTTACTCTTGAATGGAGAATTGGATTTTTGGTGAGGTTGATAGCGCTGGTGTTGTCGCAATTAATCTCCGTGCATGAGTCTTCAATTTCAAAGTCTCTTAGCTATTGTTTTATCTATAGAATTTGTGAACAGCAGCTTCCAAGGGCTACATACTCGCTTACGTTGTTGAAAGAGACACAAGTGCTTTGTTTCCTTGAAAACCAAGACACTGCCCTGCTTCCAAGCAATCGGCAAGTTCCCCGAAGTGCTCTTTCTATCAACTCGCAACCGGCCAGATTTGCGTCTGAATATCCTTAAGATTAAAGTCTCCCTTCTTATAATACCAAAGACCGATGCTTGATGATGAAGCAACGTATTTAATGATACGTTTCGCAGCACTGAAATGGGATTCTCTAGGATCTGATTGAAACTTAATCTGTCATACTAAGCTCGAGGTGCTTGCTTTAAACCATACAAAGCCTTTTTCAGTCTGAAGACTGAGTCTGGCTTCTTTGGGTCTTCAAACCCTAGTGGTTGTTCCACATAAGCTTGCTATTGGAGCGTAAGTCTCATCATAGTCTATTCCTTCTTCTTGCATATATCCCTTGGCTACGAGTCTTGCTTTGTTTCGTATGACTTTTCCTTTCTCATTCATCTTGTTTCAACACCCATTTAGCTCCAATAACGCTTTTACCTTTTGGTTTGGATGTCAATTCCTTGACATCATTAATGTTGAATTGTTCGAGCTCTTCTTGCATAGCTTCAATCCAGCTTTCATCGATAAAGCTTCTTCTATGCTCTTTGGTTCAATTTCAGAAACGAGCTACTGACACTAGACTCTTCTCCCCTTTTTGATCCGGTGCGAATTCCTTCATTAATTTCGCCGATAATAAGATCTTTGGGATGACTGGACTTATGCTTCCAGTTACTTGTTGATTTGTCTGGTTGATGATCTCTCTCTTTATTTGGATCTTCACGAACAACCTGATGCTGGTTTTCCAGAGTCTGAGATGCTTCTTGAGTTGTAAGCTTTGGAAGGTCTGGAGCAGGTTCAGACTCTTCTTGATGAGTCTGACTTGATTCATCTTGCGTTGAGTCTTGAAATTTGACATTCATTGACTCCTCTATAGACTGGCTCTTCTTGTTATAGACTCAAGGCTTTGCTTGATGTAGAATATCCAAGGAAGATACCTTCATCCGATCTTTCTTCAAACTTACCAACTCGATCTTTTGCATTTTTCAATATAAAACATTTGCAACCGAATACATGAAAGTAAGAAACAATAGGCTTCTTATCTTTGAATAACTCATAAGGGGTTTTCTCTAGAATAGGTCTTAAGAAGACTCTATTGATGATATAGCATGTTGTTGAAACAGCTTCAGCCCAAAATCGTGAAGAAATCTTGCTTTCAATTAAAAGAGTTCTAACCATTTCTTGAAGAGATCTGTTCTTTCTTTCCACAACTCAATTTTGCTTAGGAGTATATGGAGAGGAGAACACATGATTAAAGCCAGATTCATCACAAAATTTTGTAAAATCTTGATTTTCAAATTCGCCTCCATGATCTGTTCTTATACTTGAGATAACACATCCTTTTTCATTTTGAACCTTTTTAGCAAATTTTCCAAAATACGAAGGTTTGGACTTACTTGCAAGGAAATATACCCAAGTAAAACGGGAGTAATCGTCCACAATTACTAGGAAATATTTCTTACCTCCAATACTGTGTTCTGGTTGGTCCGAAGAGATCCATATGCAGCAACCGTAGTACATGATTAGTAGAGACATGATTTATTGGCTTAAATGAATTTCTTACTTGCTTTCCCAGAATACATGGAGTGCATGGATCTGTCTTTTGATAAGGTAATTTGGGTAGTCCTCGAACAAGCTGCTTTGATGAGATTTTGGCTAATTGCTTCATGTTGACATGACCAAGCTTTCGTGCCATAAGCTTGCTTCGTCTTGAATTGAGATAAAACATTGCGATTCATTTGGTTTCACATCCAGAAGATAGATGTTTCCATGTCTTCGACCCATGAAAGACTCGAGTAGAGTCTTTACTGATTCTAAAACATATTCCTTCTTGAAAGAAGATCTTGAAACCAGTATCACACAATTGACTAATGCTGAGAAGATTGTAATTGAGTCCTTCCACTAAGGAAACATTACTTATTGTGAGATTTCCAATTTTCACAGTTCCAAATCCCACAAGTACTTCCTTTGTTGTTTCCTCCAAATGAAACTTTTCCACCATTTACTTGAGCAAGCTTTATAAAACAATTTGAGTCTCCTGTCATGTGTCTTGAGCATCCACTGTCAAGATACCACTTTACCTTTTTCTTGACGGTGACCTGCATTTAAAATAAAGTCTCAAGCTTTCTTTGGTACCCAAACTTTCTTGGGTCCTTTGGTGTTAGTAACATAAGCGTATTAGCCCATATTTTCTTAACAGGTTTCCAAACCTTAGGACACTCTTTTTCAAAGTGATCCGGATGTTGCATTTTGAACATCCGAGAGCATTTCTACCTACAGATTTTACAAAAACTTTCTTGAAGTGATTTTTGTAAGCCTCTCTCGAGAGTCTTTTCTTAATTCTTTCTTTTACTTTAGGAAAATCAATCAAGGGAATTGTTTCTGCTGTCATACCTAGACCGGACTTATTGAAGTAAGGTCTTTGAGCTGAAAGAATTTTTTCAAGTTTTTCAGACCCTATTGAAAATTTCTTTGAAATATTTGATAAGTCTGTTTTTGAAAATAGCATTTTCTTTTAAAAGATTATCTTCATTTTCTTTAAGAGTGGAAACAGTCAAGTCTAGACTTTTAACTCTTTCTACTAAAACATTTTCCTTTTGTTTTAGAGCTGAGTTTTCCTTTTTCAGTTCGGAAATTCTTTTGAGAGAAGTCTTAAGACTAAAACACAGTTCATCAATGTATTTAGAAACTTTGACAGGAATTTTAAAATTACTTGCCTCAAATTCACCTGTCTAAGTCTCGATTCGAGTCTCGAGTCGATTGTGCCATCAGACATAGATTGGCATATTCATTATCACTTTCTTCACACTCGTATCACCCAAGTTTCGGCTTTGAGAGCTTTTCGAAATTTTTCAGCTTTTCCTCTCTTCTTCTTCGAAGAGGACAGTTGGGTCCGATGTGTCCCTTTTTCTTACATTCAAAGCAGACTACATCTTTGTTTGTTCCTCATCATCAACAGACTTGGTCTGCTGTCTTTGAAAGCTTTGTTTCTTTGAGTTGAACCTTCTTCCTTTTCTATTCAGCTTTCTGAATCTTCTTATCATGAGAGCAAGCTCCTCATCGTCCATATCATCTTCAGAATCTGTATCATCAGAATCATCAATTGATTTTAATGCAATGGATTTCTTACCTTTTGGATCTTCATCTTCATTGATCCGTTCCACTTCATAAGACTGAAGAGTTCCAATCATCTTGTCAACAGATAGTGGCATAATTTTTTGCGTCTCTCTTATCAAAGTCTTTATGTGATTCCAATCCTTGGAGAGTCCACGTAGTAGCTTGTTTACCTTCATGGGATCAGAAGTTGGTTGACATTGATTTTCAAGACCATTCACAATATCTGTAAAACGACTAAACATATCAGTTATAGATTCTCCTGGTTTCATTCAAGAAGACTTCGTATTGACCGAGAAGAATGTTGATTCTTGTTTCCTTCACTGATCTGTTCCTTCATAGGTGATATGCAATCTGTCCCAAACTTCTTTTGCTGTAACACAAGAAGATATTCTATTATATTCAGTTGGTGACAAAGCACAATATAAGGAGTAAATTGCTTTTGCATTGAGTGCTTGTCTCTTGATTATCTCTTCTTGAGTCATTCCACTGGTCTCATCAGTTTCTTTTCCTCTTTCAGAGACTGATGCAGTGGTAGGAGTAATTCCTTTTTTCTACAACGTCCCATTCCAGAGGATCCTTTGATCGTAGGAAGGCTTTCATCTTGTTCTTCCAGATGTTGTAATCATTTCCATCAAAGTAGGGTGGTCTGGTATTGCTTTGCCCTTCCATCAGCCCTGGTGCTAGCATACTAGCCATGGATCTTTTACTACGAAGTAAAACACTTCAAATAAAGTAAGTACACAGGCTCTGATACCAATTGATATTGCTAGTATGAGTACCTAGATGGGTTGAATAGGTATATAAAAGATTTTTCTTCAACAATTGCACAATACTAGACAGTTGAAGGATTTGAGACAAACGATAATCAAAGTAAGACTGAGAGAAGAGAAAATTGAACACGCGGTTTATAGTGGTTCGGCTTATATCAAGCCTACGTCCACTCTTCTTCACTGACAGCCTATTGGCTGGATTCCACTATGAACAAAAGAGAAGTTACAGCACAGCTTTGCCTTGATTCCACAGTGCAGATATTCTACCACACCTCCTCAAGATTTCTCACAAATATAGACTCTCTTTTGTATACAAGTATTCGCTCAAAGGAATTGTCTAAACAAAAAGGAGCTTCAGACTTTGGAATTCTTCTATCGCGCACACCTTGAACAACTAAGACCGTCTTCCTTATATACTCCTTTATACCATCATACCCGTTGGCACTTACCAAAGGAATTCCTCCAATCTACCCGTTGAACGGAATCAATTAAGAAGATTGTTCAAGCTATTAAAGGAACGTGTTGATAGCCCATCAATCATGTTCGCTCATACAATCAGGATCTCGGTTTCCATAAGCAGAACCTTCCAATAATATTTAGACAATCACCGGATCTTCAATTATCGAGTCAATCTTCGATCAATCAAAGAACTCCGTTATGTCTTCTCCAGCCACGAGATCTTCTCCAGTTGATAAGGTTAAATCCTTAACGAAACATCCGATTCTTGATAACCTTTCTTCAACGAATTAGAGACTGTCAATGAGAATTAGACTTTGAGTCTTGAGTCTGGCTGTCCGGAGGTCTTCAGACTTTAAACAGCAGAGTCTGCAAGCCTTCAGACTAGACTGATAGAAACGTTTTGTCAATTTCAAAACACTTCAAGAAGATTTCTCCAACACCTGGAACCTACCCTCAGATACAGGTTCCTCAAAATGAAGAACCTGGAATCTACCCGTGGGAACCGAGAACCTAGAACCTATCATGTCACAGGTTCTAGGGTCGGTTCCAGGTTCCAACAGGTTTTTTTTTTTTTTTTTTTTGTTATTTTCAGATTTGAACTATAACATATGCACACGTTACCCAAAAATATAACGTAGGTGCACGTTACCAAAAAAACTATAACGTACGCGCACGTTACCAAAAAAAAAAACTATAACATATGCGCACGTTATTAAAAAAAAAAACGGATCCGCAAAAAAAAAACTATAACGTGCACGCACGTTACAAAAAAAAAAAAAAAAAAATATATAACGTATGCGCACGTTAGCAAAAAAAAAAACTATAATGTATGCGTATACTACACGGTAACTTTCCATTGACATGTTATCTTGATACATTAACTTCGCACTGCACAACAATAATAGAATATAATTAGAAATTTCAAAACAAATAGCAAACTAGAAAGTAGAAATAAAACACCACTAGAACAAGAATGTCTAGAGGTACAAGTTTTGAAAATAATTTCGATTAAACCCTTAAATGAACTCAGAAAATTCTGAAATTTGGACACGTTGTATTTAAGACCTAGAGGTACAAGTTTCATGCAGAAATCGTAGTCCAATTCGCTCTGGATTAAAAGATAAAATCGATTTACTTTTCCTATTCTCTACTTGCACAGTTTTTGAAACATTTTTGGTTAAATAGGCAAATGAACTAAAAAAATTACGAAATTTAAATATGTTGTAGGAAGACATGAAGAGAGATATTTCATGCAGAACACATTTCCAAAAGAACCTCATAAAAAATGATATAGTCCACACATTGCAATTTACAAGATCCGAACACATCAGATTGCACAGTTTTAGAAACATTGCCGATTAAATACCCAAATGACCTTCAAAAATTATGAAATTAGACTATGTGATATCCAAGACCATAAGGTAGATAATTCATGAAAACATCGAAGTCAAATTCGTCCTAGATAATTAAATATGGACGGTTAAAATCCCTGTTCGTAGTACCGTAATTCCAGATCTAACCATCTTCAAAGGACCACGATTTCACCTACCTATTCTTGTTTTTTTTCTCTAAATTTTTGATATGTTGTACCTCAGGATTTCCTTTACAAATTTTGTTAAGAAATCGAAGTGAAATTTCGACAAAAAGGTTGCCTTACAGTCCATGCATTCATCAAGGGTCGGTCCCAAAATCTCCAGATCCAGTCTTTCCAAAGAATAACGATTTCACCCACTTATACTTGTTTATTTTGTCCCAAATTTGAGTATGTTATACTCCAAGAAGTCCTTTACAACTTTCATTTAGAAGCCAAAGCCAAACTTCAACTAGAACATCACATACAAGTCACTAGAACATCCAACGTCAAGCTTTTTCTGCCCTAAGTAACCGGTTTCGTTCGGTTCCGGTTCCGTTCCGCTTGGAACCGAACCGAACCGAACTGGACCTCCTCCGGTTCCCGGGCGCTCAGCCCTATCGGAGACCAGCGGTGCGGGGTCGGTCACGCGGCAAAGGGAAGCCACGGAGAAGATGAACAGTGGTTTTTTTTTTTTTTTTTTCTTTTTTCTGTTTTTCTCTCTCCTCTCCTTCACGCCTCTCTCACGCCCTCACCGATCTTCTCTCTCCCCCTCACTGCAGACCGGTCACTTCCCTCTCTCATTTTTTTTTTCTCTTTTCCTCTCTTTCTCTCCTAAAACCGAAGAAAACCTCTCCCTTTTCCAAAAAAATTTCGAATTATTCCCCCTTTTCGAATTTCTTCCACGCCATTCTTTTACAAAGAAAACTTCCACTTATCCTTAGAAAGTTCGAAGCCACCCTTCCTTAATTGTGGAGATTACCGAATTTTAGCCCTAATGAGTATAATTCTTTGATATTTTCCTTTCAATTTATCAATCTAACTATTATCCTCGCCCATTTTGGATTTGATTTCCATTTTGACTTTTATTCTCCTTATTTTTTATATTTGTCTGGAAATTTGGCTCCACATTTACCAAGATTGAATATCTAATTGAAGCAATAATAGCTAGTCAGAATTCTCACCTTTCATACATAATTGATCATCCCCTTATTTTCCTTTTTTTTTTTCCATTTTATTTGTTTGATGCATTTTTTAGGGGTTAAAATTAATCCCTAATTTTTATGTAAAAAATCAATGACTTGATCGCCAAAATTTAAATGTCAACAAGAATAAATAGAAGACTTGCCGAACCCCCAATCCCCATAATTTTATACGCATGGATAATAAGACTTTGTTTTTTGGACCTCAGGCCACTAGTCCAATTTAAATGTGTTGTCCAAAAGTTTTGAGCACTTACTTTATTAACTCTCTCTCTCTCTCTCATATCATTTAAAAAGTTTACTTTTCATCCTGGTAATTTCACTACTATCTAATCAATTCTTTCTAATTTCACTCCTTCCTGCAAAGGCACGTCAGTTGGATTTGTCCGAAGTTTATACCCGAGGGACTCGAATTGACATTTTGTATAAGTGGAAGGAGTTTATAAGAAAAAAATGGAAGTGTAAGGGATTTGATTAGTCTCACGGAAAGTAAGAAGGGCAGACAAAATCAAAACAATCTAAGCGGGAAATAATTGCCACAAAACAAAAGTAAACCTAGCACTGTTGATTTACGTGGCTTGGTCGGTAGCCTTCTATTTTGACTCTACCAAGGTATGTCCGAGAAAATTTAACAAATGTCTAAGCAACCGCTATAAGTGTCTTGTGAGGTAGGACTTGGGGCAATGCTTGTGCTTCGTAAGGGCTCTCCAATGTCCTACTAATTGCAACTTAATTTTTGCATTTGGTACTCATGTGATTTTAAACTAGAGTTGCCACTAACCTATTTTAGGCTGGTCAAGAGAGAAGTAAGCCATGGGAGCATGTCTTCTCTCTGCAATTTCTAAAAATAAATTCATGCATAAAATGAAATAAAATCTACTCCAAAACGATGCAGATATGTTAGGGAAACATCACGTGAAATTAAACTTGGCGATGCAATCTAAACCACTAAAATTCAAAATATGTCATATGTACATGTAGTTCAAATGTGAAATAAAAAACGTTGACGTGATATGAATGACCTAGCAATACACAATTTCATGAAAACCTTAAAATGGACAGCAAAAGTATTCAATTTAAATGGTCCAAATTAATCAATCAAAAGTATACACACACATATATATGATGCAGGAGTATCAGATTCTATCAATCAACTTACAAGCTCAACTCAGACCTCATTGATTCATCTAGCTCAATCCTTCCTTTTGCAAGCCAAAGGCCAATTTCATATACAATCTACCTTGATGGGGGTGAAAACAACGCAAGTGCTATAACCTTCGTGCAATACTTACTTGAGTGCTATAACTTTGAAAGATCGATCACTTGAGTACCATCACCAATTTGTCTCATCAGAAAGTTTGACATGGAAGCTAATAATCCTATGTGGTTTCGCCGGTACTAACGTGGATAATTTTGTAACTTTTTAAATATTTTTTAAAATTTTGAATTTTTATTTTCTTTTTTTAGGGTTTGCTAGTGCCGCCTCGCCCTCAGTTGTAAAGGCCCTCACTAGGTTTGGGTGGCTATGGGTGAGGCCACCTCACCCAAGCCCTTCATGGCCAAGGGCGAGGCAACCCTCACTTGGTGTGGTGAGTGTATCGCAAAGGGTGAGGGTCATTGGTAGACCCATTAAACAGGTGGGTTGGGTCGGGTTTGAGTCGGGTCATAAATGGTCCAATCCAAATCGACCCATTTAACCCGTTTATGACCCATTTATTACAGTACAAATTTTTTTACCCATACCCAACCCGACTCATACTCGACCCATATCCAACCCATTTAACTAAACCTAAGAAAGTTTATTTCTTAAATATATATGTGGTATTGCTAAAATAGTTTTATACAATACAAATTTAATGGACAATTTTTATAATTTTTAAAATAATTATTTTAAAAAAAATCGAATTTTAATTTTTTTAATTTTTAAATTTTTAAGAATGCAATTTTTATTTTTATCTTTTATTTTTTATTTTTTTATTTTTTGTTGTTTTTCTTCTTTGGCCAGCCGGTGGCCACGACGACTTACGTTGGCGCCGGCCACAAGCGAGCCTCGAGCTCGCCCGGCCGTTGTTAAATTGGCGAGATCTAGCAAGGCGGAGGCCTCAAGCCTCGCCGAGATGTTGGCGAGGTCTTCGCCTTGCCCGATCCGGCGAGCTCGAGGCTCGCCAGATCAGCAAGGCTCAAGTCTCACTCGACGCCGATGAGTTAGAGTCTCGCTAGATAGGCGAGGCTCAAGCCTCACCGGACGTTGGCAAGGCCTCTCGCCCGCTAGATCCAGCGAGCTCAAGCCTCGCCTCGACATCGGTGAGTTCAAGCCTCGCTGGATGTTGGCGAGGCCTCCGCCTTGCTAGATCCGGCAAGCTCGAGCTCACCCTTGTTGGCGTCGAGCGAGGCTCGAGCCTCGCCCCACGCCGGCAAGTTCGAGCCTCATCGGACGTCGGGCAAGGTTCGAGCCTCGCCCAATGCCGGCAAGTTCAAGTCTCGTCGGACGTTGGCAAGGCCTCCACCTCGCCAAATCTTGCGAGCTCGAGCTCACCCCTCGCTGGATCTAGCGAGGCTCGAGCCTCGCCTAACACAGCGAGTTTGAGCCTCGTCGAACATCGGCAAGGTCTCCACCTCACCAGATCCAGCGAACTCGAGCTCACCCAACGTTGGCGAGCTCGAGGCTCGCCAAATCAACAAGGCTCAAGCTCTCCCTCGCCGGATCCGGCGAGGCTCAAGCCTCGCTCGACGCTAGCAAGTTCGAGCCTCGCCGGACATCGGCGAGACCTCCGACTCGCCGAGATCCGGGCGAGGTCGACCTCGCCGATGCCGCCGAGCTCGACCTCGCTCGACACCGGCGAGCTCGAGGCTCACCTGGCTGGTTGTTAGCCATTACCGTGCCGGCCCCTTTGGAAGGAGGAAGAAGAAAGAAAAATTAAAATTAAAAAAATAATTAAATTAAATTAAATTAAAATTAATTATAATTTCAATTTTTATAAAAATATATTTTTGTAAAGTTAAAGAGGGAAGAAAGATTGTTAGGTTTTGGTTTGAAAATGGATTATAAATCCAACCCATTTAAGACCCACTTAAAACCCACTTAAAATCCACCTATCTTAAGTCTTTAATTGTTAAACCCATTTAACTAATTTTTTTAAGAAATAAATGACCCATATATGACCCATTTATGATTTAATGGGTCATATATGGGTCTAAAACCTATTTTTCCATCTCTAGTCATTGGTGACCCTTGTCGGCCAAGAAAGAAAAAGGAAAAAAAAAAAAAAAATTCAACAAATATATAAAAATGTAAAAATAAAAAAATCCAACATCGGATGGGAAATTAATAAAATAATTCACATAGCATGATTTGCTAAAAATAATATTCAAATGATTGATTTTACTTTGATGTGGTACTTAAGTGAGCAAAAAAAAAAAAAAAAAAAAGAGTTATAGCACTCAAGTGAGCACAAGATACAAAAGTTATGGTATTTTTGCTATTATTCTCCCTTTTAACTTATGGTCTTTATAATAGAAAAAAATATAATCTCGTTTAGAGTTACATCTATTTTCACTTTCCTTTGTTTTAAAAACGTGTTTTCATAAAAAAAAATATTTAATGATGATATTAATTTATCTATAGATTTCTTGTACTTTTATTAATTTAGATCACATTCCTAGTTTTTTACATAGATAAAATTTTCAATTTTTTTGTTCGACTACTCATAATTAAACTTAGTCAAATCTGTAAATTAGGAAATTAGAAAAGCAGGAATATCAAGCTGATATAGCTCTAAATGAAGTTCTATTATATCATTATGAAGATGATAATCGAAAATATATTTACTATCGTATTATTTATATAGACCAAAAAGGCTAAATATTAATGAAAATATAACTGTTTTTTTTTTTTTTTTTTTTTTTACCTAGGAAATGGTTTGAAAGGGATTAAATTCTAAAATTCGTGCAATAATGTAATTAGGGAAATCTTTTACTTTGTCATTGGAAGTTGATGGACTAGATTGAATAAATTAATAGTTTATGAACTATATTGAACATTTATGAATAATTCAATAACTATATTGAACAAATTAAAATATCAATGATGACATTGCACATGGGACCGAGTTTAGCGACTATTTGTTTAATTTTCCCTCTTCAATGTAAAATACAAGGAGAATTTGGGTTTCTTTCGTTGATCCTTGCAATTTGTTAGTTAATATCAAGTAGTCTTCTAAACTAATCCATAGAGTTTCATTAAATTTTCAAATTGTTCATCGTAGTGACGATATGGCGATGATTATATTGTAATATCTTATTTATTTTTTCTAGCAAGTTGCAATAATCTTAGTTAATTTTAACATTAATAGTAAATGCTATCCTTAATTTTGAGAATATGCGATTTGCACCTTCAAACAAAAAACTTCAAACTAAGGCCCTGTTTGGTTGGGCATTTGAAAAGTCCATTTGGGCTCTAAAGTCCCTTGGCCAAATGCAAACGTGTTTGGTTTGGTTTTTTGGACGACTTTGGCGAGATGCAATTGCATCTCCAAGTGGCTCTAAGAGCCTTTAGCCCAATGCAGCTCCGGAGGTACTTTGGGAAGTTGCATCTCCGGAATGCAAGTTCGACACTATTCATCTTCTCCAAAATCACTGCACACCACCACGAAGAAGCTGACCGGAGGCCGACGACCACCGGCCAAGGGGTCGCGTGTGCCGGCGAGGCGCCAGCGGCCGCCGCCTGAGGGTCGCCGACCCGGCGACCGTCACCGGACCTCGAAGCGACGGCCGGGTCACGCGACCCGGGCGACTCGATGGCTTGGGTCGCACGACCAGTGACGTCGCCCGAGGTCGCACGACCTCAGGCGACCATTGCCGGGTTGCGCTTGGCCATCCGGCCGCCGGATCCGGCGATTCGGTTGCCGAATCCGGCGGTCGGACTTCAAAAAAATAAATACAAATGTTTTTTTTTTAATTTAATAAAAGTCATTTACAAATGCAAATTTTACCAAACAGTATTTTGGCCAAAATTGTATCTCAATGCAAATTTTTCCAAACGATGTTTACATTTCGGAAAACCCCATTCACCCAAAGATATTTGCATTTTGGCAAATGCACTCCCCAAAAGCCGAACCGGACGGGCCCTAAATCGCCCAAACTGTCTCTCTTCGGTTCACTCCCAACAGCATCATATATAATGCTAAAATCTATCAAGCCCTTTTTCTAAACTTATTTCTAAATATTTTTTTTATTTTGAAGTTTTTAAGAAAGACAATTTTTTTTTTTTATTCCTAAAACAGTGACCCCGAGCCAGCCCTGTTGGGCTTGGTCCGAATATGGGACTCGACTCACAAAGGCGCGGGCCTAATTTTTTAAAAAATATATTTTTTTCTGTGGCCCGTGTCCGCATTAAGGTCAGGATTGGGTTATATAATACAAGGACATGATGAAATAGGCCTATTTCAATTAAAACTTCACAAGCTCACATCTTAACATTTCCGTAATAGACCCACTCTTTAGAAGCCCGCGTTCCTTTAAAAACAAAATAGGCCTGCTTCAAGCCACGATGGCTTAAGCCGCCTTCTTTTTTTCTCTTACCAGCTACTGAACGAACCTTTGTCTCTTGGTCGCTGTCTTCTCCTCCGTCACTTTTTGCGCTCAACATCAAACATGCTCAGGATTAATCCTTTTCTCGCCCAGAACCCCACCGAGTGACCTCCTGCTACATTGGGAACTCTCCTTGATTTCTATTTTAATGTCTCTTCCCTCAGTCATTAATGCCACCACAGCCCCTGCCCAATGCCGCTAATACTCCCAAGTTAGCGCCCGCATCTATGTCTTCCCCTTCGCCTGGTCTTCTCTGTCTTCCCTCCTGGTCGGCAATGGCCGGCACCTCAGTGCCTCAATGGCTCCAAGGTCTGGTCGAGCTCGCTAGATCCAAAGTTGACCGGACACCAGTTTCGATAACCCGAAATGTTATTTCTCTAATTGATTATTCATTTTTTCTACTAATTATGATCCTAAACGTATTACCATTTATGCAATTGTTTTTAAGGTTTTATCACGATTCTAAACTAGACCTAATCATTCTGGAAAGAAAGTTAACAAACAAGTTATTGAAAGTACTTTTAAAGTAAACAATTAAGTGTTGAAAGTATGAGAATTAAACACCCAAGTATTTAAAAGCCCAAAGTAAAGGTGCAGGAATGAAAACCTGATACCTATCAGGCCAAGAACATACATAGTCATTTTATAAGCCCCACTACATGATCCCCGGGAGCTAAATTTGAATCGAGTTCAATTTCTTGGTGTAAAAGTTTAATCTATTAAGATTAAGCTTATATGAAAAGTACTTACTGAATTATATAAAATATATATGTGATAATGGAAAGGAAACTAAGCTAAATATAATGCTAAAATCTAATAACCTAGTCAAGCCCTTTTTTCAAAACTTATTTCTAAATATTTTTTTTTTGAATTTTTTAAAAAAGAAATTTTTTTTTAATTCCTAAAACGGTGACCCGAGCCAGCCCTGTTGGGCCTGGTCCGAATATGGGACTCGACTCTCGACTCTCTCGACTCTCGACTCACAAAGGCGCGGGCCTAATTTTTTAAAAAAGATAATTTTTTCTGTGGCCCGTGTCAGGATTGGGTTATACAATACAAGGACATGATGAAATGGGCCTATTTCAATTAAAACTTCACAAGCTCACATCTTAACATTTCCGCAATAGACCCACTCTTTATAAGCCTACGTTCCTTTAGAAACAAAATAGGCCTGCTACAAGCCACGATGGCTTAAGCCTTCTTCCCTTTTTCTCTTTACCAGCTACTGAACGAACCTTTGTCTCTTGGTCGCTGTCTTCTCCTCCGTCACTTTTTGCGCTCAACATCAAACATGCTCAGGATTAATTCTTTTCTCGCCCAGAATCTCACCGAGTGACCTCCTGTTACATTGGGAACTCTCCTTGATTTTTATTTTAATGTCTCTTCCCTCAGTCATTAATGCCATGCGCCAACTGAACTTTCGACAATTGTAGTTCCAATAATACCATGAGGCTCGCACAGCAAGTTTCACGTTACAAACTCAACATGCGTACGATTCAGAGTTGAAATGAATTCGTAACGCTAAAGAGGAGGACATGAACTAACACGAACAACTAACATAGCAGGAGCAATATGTGAGCTTACTGAGGGGTTTTCAGACAAGTAGTAAATCATGTAAGACATGGAAACATGAAAACAAGTTTGACATAAATCAGTGACGAGCGGAACAAATAGTTATATCACTAGAAGGTTACGACTAAGTGACCCAAAAACGAACGAGAGGGAGGCCCTTTGAAATATAGAGACTCGAACACAACCCATACAATTCGGCAGCATGGGGGGCTCCCCTTTTCCTACCTTGACAAGATGAAACCTGGCCAGATCTGCCTCATACATGGGACCCAGCTAACATGCAAAAAAAACAAAAATGATATGCGCAGTGCAAGTCTCAAAATTTGTTAAGAAGGTATAATTGAGTTCTAAAACTTACAAAAAGTAAAATCAAGTTGTAAAATTTGTCAATTGGTACAATCAAGTTCTTTCGTTAATTCCATTTATTTGACTAACAGAAAATGTCGATGCAACTTTTTCTAATATTTTATTTCCTAACATGGTGATGATGTTGATTAAATTTAATTTTTAAACCAAAATATTAATTAAATAAAATAAAAAAATAAATTTTTTTTTTTTTTAAATGGTGGCGCTATTTCCAACCTATATGACTAAATCTATCCAATTTTCCAAAATTGTCCCCCATTATTCAATTGCAACTAAGATTTGTGGTCCCAAATTTATTTGCTTTCCTTTTCTGTTTGGTTTTTCTATATATATGCAGGATCTACTTATCACAATTAAAAATTTCATATGTTTAGTTTTTGTTTATTGTAGACTTTCCCTATATATTAAAGGCACTGTATAGTTTTTATTGTTAGAATTACTTTGATAAAAAATTATTTTCTCAAAAGATAAATTTCCAAAAATCTTGTTATTTTTAGTTGTCTATTATTATTTATGGATAAATTATTAAGTGGATGGAATTTAATTAAATCAAACAGTGCATAAAGTAAGATTTTTTTTTGGAAATGCCAGTGAATTATCATTATTTTGGATTGACAAAAATTAATATCATCTATGAATTGTTTACAAAAAGAAATCAAGACACCTCATTGTGCATAATGTTTGAAATGCATTCCAATTTGTTCCTCTAATGTCTTACGTGATTTGTAAAATTAGTATCTTGCCAGTATAATAAGGAAAAAAAGATAAATTCTTTGATATAGTAAATAAAGAGACTTGACATATATTGTAGACTAATGAAATTAAAATTCACCAAAAAAAGTGAACTTTTGATATAAGAGGAACAAAAAATAAATAAGTTATTATAATATCAATGATGAAAAATAATTTTTTCAGTTTTATACTATATCAAAAAATATCTTTTTTTTTACCTTATTGGTAGCGAGATGATTTTACACAAAGCATGTAAAACGATATAAGAATATCCTGAGAATGCACTTTTCTTCAATGATGTGTTCATGGGTGAGTGATTTGAAATAAGGGAATTTTCACATTAAGCGTATTGGAATTGTGTTTGTGGGGAATTGTTATTGATGGATGGAATATAAATGCAAGATAGAATACAACACCACCAAGGTTTAAAGGACGTACAAACAACCGAAGAAGAAGATCGAGATAGACGAAATTCGCCACTAAGGCTTAAAGAACAAGCTACCTACCAAGGATAAATGATTTTAGGATAGAAAAGCTCACCACCAAGGCTTAAAGGATATCTACCAACCAAGGATAAAGCGTTTCTTGGCTCATCACAAAGGAGTAATCCACTCTCCTAGGATAAAGAAACTGATAAAGAAGTTATCCACTTTCCAAAGAAATCCACTCACATAGAGGGAATCTCATGTATATTCATTCATCAAAATTGTCTCTTTACAACTGAGAACTCTCCTCTATTTATAGGAGGACTACGACATAGGAAATAGACAACAATTAAATAGATATTGGAACTACCTGAGCATTAATGGACATCGGAAGCATAATAAAGACCTAGGAACTTAGAACTATGACTCTTGGAACTTTGCATAATATTAAAGACTCTTAGGAATTTAGAGATGCAATAAATCTTAATTCTTCAGTCTTCTAAAATTCATGCGCTCGCCTTGACCAGCAGATAACTACCTTGAAAGTTCATCAAATACCCATGGAAATTCCCCAGCATAGCCTCTCATTTATAGGTTGTTGTTCAGCCTTGAATCCAGCATATAATATGCTGAATCGACTTCTTCTTGATTGGTTTCATGATCAAGAGTTTTCTCTATTGATAATTTCATTTTTGGACCGAATCACATTATGTTCAAATTCTATTTTGGCTTGGATCACCATTGATAGTGCTGAATTTGTTGATGAAGCTAAGTTGGATGCTCCCGCATAATTTAATATGCTAATAAACAAAACATGAGAAATGCTTAATTGTAGTAACTATCATATATATAAAAATGGAGTTGGGCCTTCAATTTAAATTGCAATTAAAAAAATAAGGGAGTTTTGTCTTTTTAGTGTACATTAGGGTGGATGAAGGATTTAAGGGGTGGAAATAGCGCTGCCTATTTCAAATACACAAAAAAAGCCAAAGGCAAGGGTGACCTTGCCACTAAGCCCCCATTGCTGGAAAGGGTCAGTGGGGGCTCGATGACAACCGGTGGGCGATGGCGGCAGAGATGTGTTGCCATTGCCCTTGGCTCTTTTTTTTTTTTTTTTTTTTCGTTGTGCTTTTTTAATTGTTTAATTTTATTTTATTTAATTACGATTTTGGTTAAAAAATAAGAATTTAATCCAAAATGATGTCGTTTAGTCTTGTGTTCCATGTTTTGGCCATGTCATCACTACGTAGGAGAAAGAAAATATTAAAAATAAAGCCATGTCAACATTTTCCATTGGTCTAAATTAACGGAGGTAAAAAAAAGGTAAAAAAGGACTTTGTTGTACCAATTTAGGAAGTTTTAAGATTTAATTGCACTTCTTGTAAGTTTAACGACTCAATTATACTTTTGTTATACGTTTTTGGACTTCTAGAGCACATATCCCTAAAAAAGTAGGAAAGTCAAAAATTCAAAAAGCAAAAAGAATAAAGAGTTGGGCTACTTCATTCATGGAGAGCAAGAGAAGAGAGAGAGAGAGAGAGAGAGAGAGAGAGAGAGAGAGAGAGTGAAGGAGAAGAAGAAAAAGGGGCATGGCTTTACACTCTTGATTCGAAGGCCAAAACGTTATCAGAATTTGCTCAAATTTCAATATATTATTCGCGAGACCGAAGACTACGAGTTGATTGAGTACTTTCTTTGAAATCTCCAATTGCAAATGGGGTTTTTTATTTTTTTATTTTATATAACGCTGTTTTATTATTGATATTGAGCCTTTAGTATGTGACTAGAGAAGAACACTTTGTGTATCTTACTATTCTTGGTGATTAATGAAAGTTTTGGATGGTCCATGATTTTTCCAGCATTGAGTTTTCCATGTAAAATAAAGGTATTTCTGTTGGCTTTGTCTCATAATCATTTTGATATTAAATATACATATTACGAGGTTGTATTGTTGGTTGTTGTTGGAGTTCAATCGATCTAGTTTTTTGGGGAGGGGGGGAAGATATTGATCCTGGATTGGGTTAGTTCTTGGTGGATTGTTGCCCGGTTTTCCCAACGAAGTGGCATTCAAAGCTAGGTGGAGATTCTAATGTTAAATGGAGGAAAATAGCTACACAATGATTAAGTTAAATGCCTCAAATTACCCCATTTGGAAGCCTCGTATGGTAGATATCTTATATTGTAAGATTTGTTTGATCCCATTTATGGGGATGAGGTTACAAGAGACAAGGAAGACAAAGAATGGTAGTCAATAATTTGAAAAATTATTATAATTATTTGGCAATAGATTAACGATATTGTGTTTCATTATGTTGCTCAAGAAACAAAAGCAAATTTTGTAGAAGAAATTACAAGATTTTTCTGAGAGAAAAACCTCACAAAATAAAGCTTTTCTAGTAAAAAAAAACTTGTCAATTTGAGATATAAGGATGGAAGAAGCATATCGGAACACGTGAGTGACTTTCAAGATTTGGTAAAATTAATTGACGAATCTTGAGATAACTTGATGAGTTGCAATTATATCTATTGCTTGGTATTTATTCATAAAATTCCAAATTTTGAATGAACGTGTTGAATAAATAGTATAATGATAAGAAAAGGCATCATCCCATAGAGATTGATGATATAAACCAATTAAATTTTTAAGATGGACTAACTCTAAAATTTATCTAATAGATCAAAATAATAAATTAAAATTGACAATCTTAAAGGAATTTTTTTTAACTAAACATAATAAATTAGTCAAATAAATATGTTAGAGCATATGATCTCTCCATAACCACTAGATATGAATTTTAGATTACTATGCCTATAAAAGCGATATCAAATATGTGAAGCGGAATTTCCTACTTTATTTACTATCCTATCTTTAGGTATAGCAAGTCTACTCATTTGATCAATCTACCATATCTTTATGTGAATTTAAATAAACATAAGTGCATTAAAATTTGTGAATATTCTCGATTTGTAATGAATCTTTTGGACCACTTCATCATTGAAAGTTACACAGATAACACGATATATCTCTATCCACATTTAATTTATGGTTGTCTATTATAAGGAGTAACTGCATATTATCATTTCTTATTTTCAAACATGCCTATTAGATCATTCAAATGGTGGCTAGTCATTTAAAAAAAAAATTAAGCACAATAATATATAATTTGTATGAATGAAATCACTTGCAAAACATAAAAATCATGAAATTTATATTATCATGGTTAGGTTACATCGTAATCCTAAGAAAATAAAATTAGAACACAATAGAAGAACAAAAAAAAGAAAAATATAAATTAATTTCAACATCTTGAATCGAAGAACAAGAATTCCGTCATCACTTCTATTATTTCTTCAAAATACTTTAAAAACTCCAAGAACAATGAAAAAGGATTTAAAAAATAAAAACCTAACCATCTCTCCAAGCTCTCAATGTTATCCTATTTATAGGATATATCCAAGACTCTAACATAAGGCAATTGCTTATTTGTCACATAAAATTAGGGAATAAATCACATAATCCCATATTTGTTATCCACATTCCAAAACTCCCTAAGTTGAATTCCTGAATCATGAAATCTTCCTTTCCTTCTTTTTGCCATTTTTTTTTCTTATTTTCTCCATATCTCATTATGTTGTATAAATAAGGAGAATCTAATAAATAGAAGGAAATCCAAATATTTTCTCACAGATATTACATTATTTGTTGCCTGAAATAAGATAAAACAACTTTATTTTTATAGAGTTATTACTATTCTCCTGTTTGCTGGGAAACCTTGATTATGGCATTAACCAATTCGGCTCTTTTCGATGTGTTTTTATGAGCATAATTAAAGGAAGCCTATTCAATGAAGAATTAGGAAGAAAATGCTTGAATTATCCTTCTAAATCTAAGGCTCTTGTCATAGAAAATATGATGAACGCCAATTAAGAAAGTTTTTGAGTAATGCTAATAGGGGTAAGCCAAGCAAAAGGTCAAAATCAAGGTTGGGGGAAGAGTGTGGAGTGTATAATTATGGCAAAATAAAACCTTATGCCGAAGAGTTTTGGTTGCCAAGAGAGAGATATTTCATGATAAAAATGAAGATTGAAAGAAAAAAAGAAACATGTTATAACAACAATTGCATCTAATGGTAATATTGTGTTTATTTGTGATGGTGCTTTTATAAACCTTACATATTACAACTTAGGTTACTCTCATTACACAGTGAATATAACTTGCAATGAATCTTGGAATTTTTAAAGATACGTTTGTTAAGCGGAAAACACATCATTTGAAAAATATAATGATCGCTTGAATCATTTATAAAAATGAATAAACAAAAAATATGTTCACTGTTCACCGAAATATTTAGATATAAATTGTTGCCGAAAGTGAAAATATTTTTCATTAACTTATTATTTCAAACAATGTAAAGTGATTATTTTTTGAAAATGCTTTTCAAATTATTCATTCTACGAGAAATAAATGGAGCTTTAATGAGACAAAGTTTGTTCGGTTATTACTTTAGTAGTAACATGATGTTCTTGCGCTTGATAATAGGATGGTTATTAAATTTATGAAGGTTTTGTTTGTCCACTGAATTTTCACATCTTTAGAAATTTAAGAGTTTTAAACTTTGTCGATATGTGGGGGAAAATGAAAATATTTACAATTGACTTAGCACGCATATCTTGTGAGAATTTTAATGGGCAAAATGATAGTTTTCGAGCTAAAATATCTTATTTTTACTGCTATTGGAATACAAAGAGTGGGGGGAAGAGCCTTCTCCTACAGGTTCAGCCTTGACCTCAGAAGCTAGAAAGCAATGGACAGTGCGTACGTGCTTGAAGTCCCAGAAGGACACGGCAACTGCTTGCAACCGAGGGTACATGAATTACCCTGTGGTAGAGAGTACCGAGTATCTAAGGGTGCGCTTGATTTAGCATTTTGAAAGCCCATTGTGAAAATGCAAAATAGTTTAGCATAAATGACTTCAGGCAAATGCAAAGGCCGTTTAATAAACTATGCTTTGAGAAGCAACTTTAAGAGAAATGTTGTTTGGTAGAAAACACATTTGAAAAGCCCTTTGGGTGATTAATAGTATTTTTTTTTTTTTTTTAATTTCATTTGTTTAAAAAAAAAGTATGCAACATTCTAAATATAAATTTTGACAATAATACTAAAAAAATCAAATACATATATAATTTTCTTTTAAAAAAGACAAAACCTTTTATCGAATTTTTTAATTTTTATTTGCTTAAATTGAAAGTAATAATAATGTATACAACTTTTTAAATATATATTTTGACAATAATGCAAAAAAAAAAAGAGAATCAAATACATATATGTAATTTTTTTTTAAAAAAAGACCAAATCCTTCGTCGAAATTTTTTAATTTTTATTTTATTAAATTTGAAAAAATAATGTGTGGAAATTTTTAAATATAAATTTGAAAAAAATGCTAAAAATAAATAAATAAATATATGTTTTTAAAAAAGACCAAATCCTTCGTTGAAATTTTTTAATTTTTTATTTATTTAAATTTGAAATAAAATAATGTATGGAAATTTTTAAATATAAATTGAAAATAATGCTAAAAAAATCAAATACATAAATATAGTTAAAAAAAAAGACCAAACCCTTTGTTGGAATTTTTTAATTTTTATTACTTCAAAATTGAAAAAAAGTAAGGTTTGCAACTTTTTAAATATAAATTTTGACAATAATGCTAAAAAATAAAATCAAACACACACACACACACACACACACACACACAATTTTTCTTAAAAAAAAGACCAAATCCTTCGTCGAAATATTTTAATCTTTATTTGTTTAAAATTGAAAAAATAATGTGTGTAACTTTTTAAATATAAATTTGAAAATAATGCAAAAAATCAAATACATACATATATATATATATATATTTAAAAAAAAAAAAAAAAAAAAGAAGACCAAACCCTTTATCGATTTTTTTTTTTAATTTTATTTGTTTGAAATTGAAAAAAATAATGTATGCAACTTCTAAATATAAATTTTGACAATAATGTTAAAAAACTAAAAATATATACTAAAAAATCGAATATATAAATATTTTTTTCAAAAAAGACCAAAATATATTTAATTTTTTTGCATTTATATCAATTTAATTTTTTTTTAGCATTATTTTGGCATTTTAAAAAATAATGATGAGGGCTAAATTAGAAATTTGAAGAATGACTAATAATGGTTTTGGAAAAAAAAAACAATAATTTTTCGCATTTGAGCAACCCACACAATACTGATCCTCAATTTTTGAGACCAAGAACCGACTCTATTGAGTTTGGGACCGAAGACCGGACCAACCCAATGGGTTCGGTCCATTTCTAGGTCAACTCGGGACCAATAAATAAATTTTATTTCATTTTTTATACTCCTTAAAAAACGATGAGGGTAAAGTGGAGTGAGCATTGAATAGAATGAGCATCGAATGTCGGCGGGGAGCAACAAGCCAAGCAAGCATCAATGACCTAAAGCGAGTAAGATGAGTGTCAAGTGGCAAGTAGAGAAATTATTTCTTTCGATTTTGGCAAATTGAAGACTAAGAGGACAGATAAAATAAAAGAGAACAAATACTAGGGAGGATGCCATAAGATACATTTTTGGACACCGTGAGGACTTCTTACAAATATATTTTCCTCTTTCGCAAATTATAATTATTGGCCGTAAAGACATTAAAAACTTAAGTTATTAAAGAACAATGTAAAATTACTCGAACTCCTAACTAAATAGCTGTTTAATGTTGTTGATGTCGTTTATTTTAAGATTTTCCATTAGTGTGATCCGCGGACGGTCTCTTTTTGGTGTAGGTCGCGAGGATGGGTGGAAGTGACTGGTGCATATGATCACTGCTGTTAATATGTGGGAACGGGTATCTTTTTCGGAGTACTCTTAGGGTTAGAATTAGTTGTCTTTTGTTGTAATCCGCCCAAGTATGTTAATAAGGCTAGTGAAATGGAAACCAACCCTCCTAGTCATACCTTGATGAGTTTTGTCTCGCATAATTCATGTTATACATGCTTCTGTGCGTAAGAACAAGTCAAGACTATTACGCTCGTGTTAGTAGGGTGGTGTATCTGGGGCACCACATCTCACGTGTGAATGATATGAAAATTGTACATTTTCCTTCCTTTTCTCTTTGGTCAGTGCATGCGTGATGCATGCCCCATACTGATCTATCACTTTTGAATTGACAACCCACTAATCGTTCTTTATCCCGAAAAAAAAAAAAAATGTCCCGCATTGTTTATTCACAAAGTAAAAGATGGAAAATATAAAGAAATTGAGGGTGGAGGGCAGTGGATGGTAGGCGGCACGCGCTTTCGAGAGGTTGGAATTTTTGTGATTGCTTCAATTAAAGATATCTTCATATTTGCACTCATTCAAATATAGTTAGTCACCAATTAGGTTATGATTAGAACACACGCACAAATGTTCTCAAATTAAACAATCAAGATTTTGACTAGAATCCGGAGGTTTAGATATGGGAGGTGCGTATGTAAAATATGGGGGAAATGTAGAATAAATAATTATTTGTCTTATCTCAAGGAGGACACTTGTCAAAGTAGTGGATGAGGGGACATCCTCTTCATCCTCGATTGCATACATTAAGTATCTTAATTCACAACTTTTTATTATAAGATTATCATGTTTTAATGCCTCTAATAATTAGTCACATGCATTAAATCTCTTAATTCACAACTTAGCCTTGCCATCTGAGGCCTTTGCTAAATCTTGGGTTGTCAATAGTGCATCTTGACACTCCCAATCCAAAGTTGTTCTTGCTGTTGAAATTAACACTTTCTACTATCTCTAAATATAATTGCAACAACAAAATTTCCAAATAGAAATCAAACATGCAAAAACCCCAAATCGAAATTCAAAAATCCTTTCTCTTGGTTGACTCAAAACTAACACGATTTCCGTATATTTCCCCTAGCACACAAGAGATTTCCTTTTTCTTTATTTATTAATTTCTAAAATGCATATTTTCTTTTCAAACTCAAACTTGAGAAATAATTTTAACACATATAATACACAAACAGTCTAATACTATCACTCAAAATGCAAATCACATTTTAACACCATGAACACCAAAATATCACCGACTGGGGTAGTTCTCTCTCCCAAATGCAAGCATTCCCTACCGACTGGGTAGATTTCAATTTCCTTCAAGGTAAGCTTCTCTTCCACCCTCGAATGGCACCCCAAATAGGTTCGTGTCCATAATCGAGGCTCTGAAACAACTTTCCCAAAAACGAAACCTAAAACCTAACACCCATCCCACCCCAAATTCGTGTCCCCCTCCCCCCCGCAAGAACAAATCCCTAGTACTCACCCATTACAAAACCTTTCTACCTGGTAAGAGATCAGACTTATATGATTCCGGCGTATCCGTCGCTTTCCCCCTGAATAGCAACTTCAAACCAGAGCTCCCTTCAATCACACCGGCAAGTTATCCTGTTTTGCTTCGGGCCGTTAGTGTATCGACTTGGATTAAAAGAAATGGCAGGTGAGAATGATGAAGAAAGGCGAGTTGCACCTTCGTGTAAAAAGCCTTGGTACTCTATGGTCTGAGGATGATGTTGTTGAGATTAAAGGTGGGATCTCCGCAGAAAAATTGGCTGAATGCAGGAAGACTCTGTTCGGGAAATTACATTCCAAACCACATGTGAATTTTACAGCCTTTTTCACTACAATAAAGAAAGTATGGAAGGTTGACAATGTTACATGCACTGTGATAGCATCGGGATACTTTTCTTTCACATTTCAATCTGAAGCTGATAAAAAAAAGAGTTGTAGACTCGGGGCCATGGTCGTTCCCTGGAAGTTTACTTGTTTTACAGCAATGTGAACCCGATATCCCTGATTTATGTTATGAATTTACTCATTGTGATTTCTGTGTTCACTTCTATGGACTACCACTTGGAAGAGCTACTTATGAATCTATTAGAGATATTGCAGCTAAGTTGGGAGAAGTAGTGGAGGTGAAACTGGATACCAAAGGCAACAACAATTCTAAGTTTGGTAAGGCAAAAGTCAAGATAAATCTGGAGATGCCCCTCAAGACAGGAGTTTTGCTCAATCTGGAAAATAAAAGGCTGTAGGTGGAGTTTAAATACGAAAGACTTCAGTATTGCTATTCATGCGGAAAATTGGGCATTATGCCTCGGATTGCAAAAGATATACCATATGAAAACTTCCGGGGCTAGCAGGAAACTTACCGGGCGGGTTTGGCCATTGGCTACGGCGGAAGCTCGTGAGCTAAGCCCATACGGGAAGATCTTCTATGGCAAACAGGAGATACTACCCGAGATGAGATTGTGCCAGAGACACCCACAAATTCAGCACTTTGGCTGAAACAGCAATATATCAGCAACATCGAAATACAAACCAAATTCTAGCTATATGTGAACCGGGCCATGCAGAACAGCAAACCACACAGGGAGATAAGCCAGCCCAATCGGCAATTTCCACTAGTTATTATGAAGGAGAAAGGGCCACAAAAAGAAGGAATAGCTGCATTGATAAAGAATCAGCTATGGTGCTATATGAGGAGCAACACAAGGAAAGCAGAAATGGAGATGGAGCAGAACATAACGGGGAAAAGGGGCTGATTAGGCATAAATCTAGGTGTACAAAAGGGTGCAAATGCAAAGAAAGGCAAGAGGCTTTTCCGTATGGGGGCTCAATCTCAAAAACACCCATTTGACAATACTCAGCTGGTGGAAACACCTATACAAAGTGGCGGAGAAATCAAGTTAATGGGCTTTGGTGGCTAGCCCTAATAAGCCACCGGTTCATCCATGAAGCTATTGTGTTGGAATTGTCGGGGTTTGGCACACCCTTGACAATTCAGGCATTAGGGTCCCTTGTGACCAGGGGAAAGGTGATTATTATGTTTATTATGGAGACTAAAAATCAAGAACTCAAGGTGCAGCATATAAGAAGGAGGCTGAAATTTCAAAACAGCTTTGTGGTTAATCCGAAGGAATCGAGGGGGGATTGGCTACGTCAGGATGAGCAAGTAAGGTTAAATGTTGATTCCTTTTCAAAACACTATATTCATGTTCGGTGCATTATCCAAGCAACTCAACAAAGCAGATGTATTCATGCCCCCTAATGAATTTCAAGATAGAGTAATGCTATGGGAGGACCTACACGAAAAAGCTCCACACATCACTTTCCTTGGCTTTGTATGGGGGATTTCAACGAGATAATGTACCATTGGGAAAAAGTGGGGAAAAAGAGAGCAGAACCTTACCGGATGGCAGCATTTAGGTATTTCATATTTATTTGTTCTTTAATGGACTTGGAGAGCAAGGGATGCGCCTTTTACTTGAAAACAACGATAACGGGAAGAACATCTGGTCAAGAAACGTCTAAAGCCGCAGCTCTATGCACTTGAGATTGAGGATAGCATACCTAATGCAAGATGCACTATGCATTACAGCCTAGGTCTGATCACAGCCCCCTTTATTCTATCTTTAAACTCGCAAAAAGAAAAGGAGGAGGAAGATTTTTAGATACGAAGCATTCGCAAAAAAAATGAGGAATGTGGGCAAATTGTGAAGAATGCATGGGCTGAATTCCAACCTAGATAGATATGGGGAAAAAATTGCAGATTTGGCTCAAAAATTGGGAAAATGGAGCAAGAACGGGGACGGAAAATGCGGATAATCGAGAATTAAAGTGCTGAAAAATGAGTTGCAAAGCTTGACAAATAGTGTTGGTGAGGAAAAAAATAAAGTGAAACAGCAAAGCAAATCACCAGGGAGTTAGAAAAGCTGTGGAGTCAAGAGGAGATGTACTGGGAATGCGCTCGAGAATTACCTGGCTCAAGTGGGGGATAGAAATACTAAATTTTTCCATGCATCAACTATTCAAAGGAGATCCGTAAATGAATTACCTTGCTAAAAAACGCTGAAGAGGAATGGGTGAATGAGGAACAGTCCTTAAAGGATATGGACGGTCACGTTCTTCAAAAATTTATATAACTCAATAGGGCCTCGCAACTTCCAGCCTGTAATTCAGCAAATCCCGATCTCGGTTGATGAAAGCATGAACCAACGGTTAGTTAAACCGGTCACATTGGAAATTACAGAGGCAATGCAACAACTAGGAGCTACAAAAGCTCCCGGACCATGGTCTTATGGGCTATTTTACCAGGGATCATTGGACACATATCGGCAAAAAACATATTCAATGAAGTGCAGAGTTTCTTTGAGCGAGATTATCTAAACCCCGAGCTGAACAGAACCCAAATCACCATTGTCCCCAAAACCCCAAAAACCAGAGAAAAGCTTGAACAATTCAGGCCTATAAGCCTCCGCAATTTTATTACAAAATTATTTCAAAAGTGATGGCTAATCGACTTAAAACCGTGATACCACGGATCAAGCGAAGAACAAAGTGCTTTTGTGGGTGGAAGACAAATACAAGACAATATTTTGATAGTCAGAAGTACTTCAAAAGTTGAGAATTCGGAAAAAGAAAAACAAATTTCAAGCGGTCCTAAAAAGCTTGACATGCAAAAAAGCTTACGACCGGATAGAATGGGACTTCCTTAGAGAATGCTTGCTCAAGAAGGGATTCAAATGAGAAGTGGGTGCAATGGGTCACATGGTGTGTTTCATCTCCTTTTTAGTGACAATTTTAACAGGTGAGCCCCAGCAATTTTTTAAACCTACAAGAGGAATCGTCAAGGGGATCCTCATCCCCACATATCTTTTCATCCTAGTGGGCTGATGTGTGTCAAATCTCATGCGAAAAGCAAGAGTGAGGGCCCAATCCGGGAATTAAACTAAATAGTGGCTGTCCTACTCTATCCCACCTACTATTTGCGGATGATTCCATTTTCTTCCTACACGGTACTATCACGGAATGTCAAAATTTGGCGGAAATACTACACCAATATAGTTTTGCTTCTCAGACGGTGCATAAAACCATGAATAAATCGGGTATCTACTTTAGTAAGAACGCCCTAAGGAATTTAAGGAGGAATATGGCAGCGGGCGGGGTCCTAGAAACAGAAAAAATGGGGAAATACTTGGGAATTCCTTGGATTGGGGGAGGCTCTAAGAAAGATGTTTTTGCTCGGATTTTAGCTCGAGTCAACAAGAAACTAGAAAGCTGGAAGGATCATTTGCTGACAAGAGCATGTAAGGGGAGATATTGATTAAATCAATGGTGTAGGCCATTCCACAGTACGCGCAATGTCTATATTTCAAGTTACCGGTGTCAATATGCAAAGCCATAGAGAAAAAGATTGCCAATTTTGGTGGAGAAATGGGAAAAACACTTGCTGGCATTCATTGAGAAAATGGGAGAACCGAAACTCAGGAAAAATGAAGGAGGCCTTGGATTTAAAAGACTTAACGGCTTTCCAAACCAAAGAGCCATGTTAGGGAAGCAAGCATGGCGGATTTCACAGCAACCCCATTCCCTATTGAGCAAACTAATGAAGGGTTTATATCATCACACTGCGAAATATGGAAAGCTGGAATGGTACACGACCATCATGGGGATGGAGGAGCATTATAGTGGGAAGAGATTCCATAGCACCGGATGTTATTTGGCTGCATTGGCAATGGTCAGAAAATTTCGATAAGAGAGGATAAATGGCTGAAAATCGGACTAGTTGGAGGACCGACAGCAAAGAGATGAAACTAAGAAAAGTCGGCGCACTCATACATCGGGGAAATGGCACGTGAATGAAAATTCTACTTCGAATGATGTTTGATGAAAAATAGGGTACAAGAAATTCTTACTATCCCTATTGGACTCTCAAACAAATGTAATATGCCGTATTAGTATGGATGCGCAACAATTCAGTAGTCTTATACAACCAAGAGTGGGTATTTCACAACACAAGATAGAGCAGCTAAACCACCATTTAATTCAGCAACATCCTCTCATCAAACAAAGCCAGATTTATAGAAACATATTTGGCACTCGACACATTACCCAAAGTAAAACAATTCCTCCGAATGTCCGCCAAAATGCACTACCTACAATGGATAACCCGTAATCAAGGAAAATAGTACTCCACCCACCTTGCCCCATCTGCAAACACGAAGATGAGACGATCGAAACACACGCTGTCATATGCCCTTGGACAGCTCTGCATTTGGAAAGCTTCTCCTCTGAAAATCAAAATAACTCGATTAGGTTAACGAGAATTGACGATCTATACATGAGGAAAAAGATCCACAAAGCTCCTCAAAGTTCAATCGATTGCATCTACCATGTGGAGTATATGGCAAGACCGCAAACAGTTCATCTTTGACCAAAAACCCTCACCCCGAAGCAAACCCTGTAAGACGAGGCACATGTAGAGATTTCAAACATGGAATACAAATGGCAGACAAGGTATAGCAAGAGAGACCCACACCAATAGTGGCAAACCCCCGAAACCAGCTTCATTAAACGAACATAGATGCTTCCTTTGTCTTTCGAAGGGAGTGAGAGGAGAGGGGAACACACGAGACCGTATCCGTTGACGACAGGTTGAAGCGCAAAATCTAGTTATTGTGAAGCTTTGCTGTGTGAGCATCCACGGATGAGGAAGAGAGTGGGGGCGAAACTTCCGAATGCACTGTACGCATCCGGCCACCCGCAGGGACAAAACCCACAGCAACTACGGGACCAAATCTGCTGATGACAGGGTTGAAGCAGTAAAATTTAGTTACCGCAGATTTCGGTTGCGTAGCATCCACGGCTGAGGAAGAGAATGGGGGCGAAACCCAAATAGAGCAGCCTCGCATCCAAGACCATAGGGACATACCCACAGCAACGACAATTTGCAGCGGAACATTTGAGACCCACTTTGTGAGGTGTTGACACCTAAATTTTTGCCAAAAATATTTCATGTTAAATTCCGCATATAGATTATTTAGGCATTTAATATAGTGTTTTAAATGGAATATGTTTTTACTTTAAAAGAAAATTGAAAAGAAAAAAAGAAAAGATTAAAAAAAAAGAAAAGAAAAAAGTTGGGGCCAATGATCTAAAATGTGACTAGCTAAGCCCAAAAGGTTAAATTGAATTCAAATGGCAAGTTGTGGGCCAAAATGCAATTTCCAAAAGTTGAGGGACTAATTCACAAATTTTGCAAAATTTGCGCCTGTTCTTTAAATTCATCTTGGTCACCAATTAGTTGAAATTGAATTTGGGCCAACTTGAATCAATCAAATTGGGCCAAATGACCAAACTTGCATTAAATTGGGTATTTTCGGCCAAGAAGATGGCTAACTTTGAGGATCTTTTTGCAAAACTTGGCGGGCAAAATCACAAAATCCTCGATCAAGATCTTTTAAACTACTATACATGGGCTTGCTAATTGATAAAACAATCGCAGCCAAAATTCATGGTTTAAAGGTTTAAACCAGCTGACAAAATCCCAGTCCACGAGTTGGTTTGAAGTCGGAGTTGTTGAGTGGGCAACTTGGTGGCCCCACCATATCCTCCTTAGCTGTCCAGCCGGCATGATCTTTTGCACGTGATGGAAGACCGTACGAGTAGCAAGTGGGACGGAAATTTGTCAGGGATAAGCTGCTGGAAGCACGGGAAAGTCGCAGCAAAATCGGCACACTCAACATCTGCAAAATTGGAAAATTTTGACTAAGTCAGAGAGTGGTTAATCAGTTTAGTTGGTAGGCCTGGCAGGAGGGCAAAAGCCGGTCAGAGATCGTTGAATGCAGGGGATAAGATCTACGAAGGGAGTTTATTTCTGAGAGAAGAGAGAGAGGAGACGAGAGGGTGAGGAGAGAGCTCGGAATCGATCCCCAAAGAAGCCCTCAGAAGCAACTTCAGAAAAGCAAAAACCCAGAAATTCCAGACCGACCTGGAGAGAGAAAAATGAGATTTTCACACCTGTGGCAAAATTAGCCAAAACCTTCAACTAGAGAGGGAAAATTCATTCAAATATCTTTCCAACCATAGGTCGCACGTCCCAAATGGAGATCGGGAAGGCCTCCTAAAGCCCCTCGAAAAACAGTGCTCTCCTGGCAGGCCAAGAAAGTCCGAAATTTTTCTAAGTGTTGAGCCTGATTGTTCATGAGTGAGGAAAAGCGAGTGCTTTTGAGAAACTTGAGAGACAATTGAGGAAAGCCATGACTTAAAAGCCAAACTATAATACATATAGTTTTGCTGATTTGAACTTGGCCAACAAGGAAGGTTTGAAATCTAATTTTTGGAAGTCAACGAAAACCTTCGTTGTCACCTTTTCTTCTGCAGATCTCACTTTCAGCTCGAAGGAACCAGTTTCCACGTGCTTCAGAGGACAATTTCGTGGTTTCCTGGCCAAGAGTCACTTGAAAGAGGAACTAGAAGCAAGGTAAGAATCCTAGATGTATTTTGTTGATTTTGAACATGTCTTGATCATGAAAATTGAGAAGGAAACTAGCCCGAAGAACTGATTTCTGAAGCTAAATTTTTCTAAGTGTTTAAAACCTCTTCAATGCCCCTACATGCTTGACTTGTTACCCCTTTGCATGCCTTTTTTTGTCGTTGTGACTTCAATGAATGTTACATAAATATTAATGATGCATAGGACAACCCGGTTTAGTCTTTAAATCTCCTTGTGAACCATGAAAAACCATCTATAACATGAGCCAAAACCATATTGAGACATGGTTGGCCAGCATAGATCATGCACGGATGCTTCTTGAGAGTTCATTTTGATGCGTTCGGTTGATCATTTTCGGTGATATTTGTTGCATTTGAAAAAGTGTTGCCATGTATTTTCATCTAGATTGAGTAATATTTCATATAGATGTTGCATGTGATGGTTGTCGGAGCTTTAATCTGGGCATTTGACATGGCTGTTTGACTTGGGCTGAACACAAGATTTGCAAAAACGGCTCCAACCCGCATATTGGAGGCCGTTTTCAGTTTGATTCTTGCGTGTTCTAGGCTGTAATTTCTACTCAAACACGTTCTTTGCATGTAGTAGTATATCCTGATACTTTACATTCACATGAGATTGCTTTGGTCGAGATTGAAGGCCACAAACATGACCCGAAGAAGCCAAGCTTTGGGTGATTTGATGCAAGCCAAATGTTCGATAAAATGTTGAAACCAAGCTTCAATCTCGAAGCGGTCGATTTGAGCTTAATCGTTGTGGTATTCATGTGATGTGTTACCTCCATGTTAGCATAGATCGGTTTAAGGAATTATTACTAATGTTTCTTTTTAAAAAATAATAATAATAAAAAGAGAAAAAATCTGAAAATTTCAAAAATATCAAAAATGTTGGGATAACATCAAATTAGATATAAATGACATATATGGAATTTTCTCCTAATTTAAAAGGTCATTTTCCTAATTTAATGCTATTTTGATATTTTATAACAATTTTTGTAAATAATCCATTTTTGCATATATTAAAAATTATCTAGAGTAATTTCATGCATTTAGAGTAATATCATACGTATTTAAATTCTCATTTTGCTCACGGGTCCTGTCCCGGCATGATAACAAGGCCATGTAATATTATTTGCCCGACTTGTATCGGGTCTTTCTTTTCCGCATTACTTTAAGTCATTTCAATTTCTTGATGTTTATTTACCGCACCGCTTTTCAATAATTTGAGTGTAAATTTATTTTTCTAAATTATGTTATGATTAGTTTAGACAAAAACCTACAAAACATTTGCATGGACATTTAGCGGTTTCATAAAGATTATAATTGGTAATCAAGATTGTGTGGCCATTTAGATAAACAACATTCCAAGTTAGGGGTACCGTAAGCGCTTAATAGAAACATTGGCGCAAAACAAGTCCCCTGCCCTGTAAATCTCCGGCTGCGTATGAATTGAGACAATACTCCCGTGTCTTGATTGGTTTCTAGCCGATCTCCTAACAGACTAGTGGCGACTCCTAGAATTACATAGGTTGTTAAGAACTAAAAAAACGAATCCAACGTCAAGGTATGGCCTGGGAGAGCCCGCGCCAATTTAGGTGTGGGCCATTGGTCCGCCAGTGCAAATACCCCTAAACCTTCTTTCTCTTTTCCCTGGACGAAAAATTTGGAGTATCTCGGGAGTTAATAGGGACGAAGATGAAACTCGCCTGTCAGAGATTTCGGTTGCAGCTAAAACTCAGATGAGGAAGAGAGTGGGGCGACTAACCTGACAGGGGGAGGAGCGGAGAACAAGGAGCTGTTGCTTGCATCCCAGGACTCCCGGGCAGACTCGAAGGCTTCCAAGACTGTTGCAGCAGCTTCGGTAGAGCAAGCGAGGCAAGTGCTCTCATGGAAACCCTAGAATTTCTAATGAGCAGAACCGAAGAACTACCGGGAAGTACACACGCATAACCTTCTGCTCGTGCGTGGCACTTCAGTTCCGGCTAAGACTTCAGTTGGGAAGTGCGCCGCCTCATGGACCGGATAAAAAGAGAAGCTTCACTGAGATTTACGGGCCTCACTTTGGCCCATTGCAGAGAAGAAAATAGGCCCACGGACTGGGTAGCAAAGGCTCATTGAAAAATTTCTCCCAAGAGATTGGGTGACTAATCTCAACAGCTTTATTTGACTTATTATGCGCTGATGTTCTTGATGTATTTTCTCCGAACTTCACCAAGTAAATGGAAAGCCATCGCATTATCGACCAAAAAAAAAAAAAAAACACCAAAATATCATAAACAAGTCTGCTTAAGGGATCCTACTATATTCGGTTTTGGGCTATTTTTAGGTACGTTATCAATTCTTCAAGACAAGAGCGCTTCTTATCCGTAAACAAGAGTTGTTGCCTTTACATCTATCCTATATAAAAAATTAAAAAATTTGAAGGCAGTCATCGATTTCAAATTTTTTCCTACGTAAAACTTGCCTTAGAATTTTCTCTCATGAGCATACTATAGGCCCAATCCCTACCCGCTCTTCACATTTGCACTCCGTGCGTAGTAGGTGTACAGCCACACAAGTTGTCCCTCTCTCTCCTTGTGTACACGTGTGTGCACGAGATTTGGTTTCACACATTGACTTTACAAAATTTCCTATTATAATCGGTTGTTTACATTTTTGAAATTTACTCTTCATAATCTTAAGAATTTATGTACTGGTTCATTTGGAGCCATTGATGTTTAATGTCGATATTTTCTTTTAAAGTCATTAATCTTTTGATTACTTGGGAGAAGCTTCTCTGCCAACATTTTCTACTTTTTCTAGATAATGGCGATTGGAAATTTAGCTTTATCCTACAACAATATTGCAGTTTTCAGAGGCGAAGTAAAGATCAAGCCAGGTAAAAATGATTTAGTGATATTTTCTTTATCATTGAAATTAAATCTATCCTAGACACGATGAAATAAGTAGGTATACTGAAGAACTTGAATGGCACAGGCATGGAAAAACAGAGTTTTATACGATGAAATAGCAGGCATAACGAAGAACTAGATCCACGCATGACGGACATATAGCTTGTCTTAATTATCTCCATTCATCATTTGACAAGGCTGTTTCTATCCATGAGCCTTTGTGCATTTGTTTATGTTATGTAAGAGTTTCGAGATAATAATTGCTTAGTAGTTCCATTTGTCTACCTAAACTATTCAGGGCTTGCTGCTAAAGTTTGGGATATGTTGGGAATTGCTGATTCCTTAAAACGGATTTGACACTAAATTGAACCCCTAAAATGAATGCGGAAGACGAGCCCAAAAACAAAACATGTATCACCAATCAAAGACATACCACATAATCAAGTGTACCTTATTAACTACAGATTAAACACACGCTCGAAGATCAAGGAAGATATTTTGATCCCGTTCTACCAAGGAGTGTACCGCTGTTATTAGTGGGAGAAAATAGAGCGTATTCTTCTTTTTTTTATGTTTTCCCTTTGAGGGGAGAGAGACTGGCGCACGCTGAAAAGGCACATTCCTCTTTATTTTCTCTTAAACACGTCTCTCCAAGAAATGTAACTCTTCAACGTAATACGTTCCCCAAAAATCATAAGCCCTCAACGTAACACCCCCTTCACATCTTAACCCTTCATACATGGGCCCTTATCTTTCGGGCTGGGCTTTTAGGTCCAACATGGGCAGACCGGTCCCTAAGGCTCCATCAACATAAATAAGTAAAACCATCATCTCCCACTTGCACATGGTGGAAACATGATCCTCTTTACCTATTTGCAAAGTTCATATCGGTGAATAATCCGTGCCTGGGCAAGATACTGGAGAGTCTTGTTGCTATATATCCTGTTAGAAATATATATAGCTCATAATGGGCATCACACTCTAAGTAGATTTAGTATGCAGTATCCTAGATTGAATGATTACATTTATATCTCTCTTTGGATATCTTTTTTAAATAATGATATATTGTATTCACAATACGATTATCCCAAAGACAATCATAATTGGTCGACTGTGAACACAAAACTAATATGTGATTCTCCAAATTCGATCTTTCCTCTTTTCTTTAAACTTTCAATTTCAGTTCAGTTTGTTTTTCTAAAAATGTTCCATTAGATCTGAATTAATTCATAATCATTGGCAACATCCTAAGATAGCATCACTCACTGGAAATCTTGAGAATAAGTAAGAGTCATAAGAGCATTAAATTGAGGAACTCCTTTTCCTCAAGAGTCTTACACGGCAAAAAGTTGAGATCAAACTTTTGCCACTCTTATTGGTCTTCTCATGCATATATAGTATGGAATACTGCCAGTATTTAACTCATTTCCCATAGAGCGTATGTGTCTACATTTTTAATACCGTGACAATGGATGATAGTGTCTGGACATACCCAAATGTCTAAATTAAGTTCACATATCTACTCATAAAGCACAGAATTCATCGTAACTCACATATGGTATCATAGATAGATAAAGCAAAATATGTGGGTTATTTTACTTTCTCGGATATAGTAAATATTAT
>JABKBK010000042.1:0-65649 GCA_014182545.1 Eucalyptus globulus
AATCTTGAAAAATTAGACACACATGAAGATTGAAACATCCACATCCATAAACATCACTACCACAAGGATTGCTATAGAGTATAAGTTTTCAAAACATCAAACAAACTCACATCAAATCTGCAAAAAGTTAAGTTCAAAAGTTCAAATCTGCACATTCTCCCCCTTTTTGTCAATAGCAAAAAGTGGAGAAAGTCAAAAGAGAAAAGAGATAAATGGAATCAAGATTGTTGAGGAACTCGAACTAGTTGGAAATCCCACATAGACTGCACTACCTCCTTAATCTTCTGGCACTGCCAATGAACATTCTCGACCTGAGTCTGAACAGTCTTGAGAATCTAAACGATCTGTCATTATTGACCACAGTTTGAGAAACTTGTTGATTCAAACTTTGTACCTGAGTGTGTAAAGATTGTATCTTTCCAATGTGAAAATCAAAGGTGGATCTCAAAGCATTTTGAAGTTTTTGAATCTCAATCTCCATGGCGTATTGCTGAGCTATAACCTCCAAAAGGAGTTCTATCATCCTTGGATAGTCAGCATTCGGTTCAGTCTTTGCACTAGCTTTAGTGAATTGAATTCATGGAGTGTTGAGAGATGAGAGAACATCAACTTGTCTAGCCCCACGACTCGGAGTAGATTCCTCAATGTCAGCTTTAGGAAATTGAGAAGTATAGACATCTTCTGGGTTTGCAGGAGATCAACTGATACCATCACTCGCAAAATGCAGAGAAGAAGTCCATGTTTTCTCACGAGCTCCCCCTGTTTCTGTGCTTACAGGTGGAGAAGCAATTCCTTCTTCTTGTGTCTCCTCGTTTTCATAACGAGAGTGATGTTCTTTCTCTGTACGTACTCCTATTGGTCCACTCCTAGTTTCTTCTAAATCCTCATATATAGATATTGCAACTGTCTCTTCATAAGAGTCATTCTCACCCTTGTTTTCAGAATGACCTTCTTCTTCTTCTTCTTCAGCTCTTGCTCTTTCTTCTCTTTCTGCTTCATCCTTCTTTATTTCTTCTTCTTCCTCTTGCTCTGTTTCTTCTCTATTTCCTCCTTCCTTTTCCTTTGGTTGCTCAAAACCAACAAAACCTTGAAGATTCTTTAAGGCAAAGGCAGAAATTGTAAGATCATCTTCATCCTCTTTGTCCGGCAGAATAAGTGATCTCCTCTTCTTTATAGGTCCTTGCATAACTTCCTTGCCTTTCCTCTTTCTTCCAGCAGAATCTTCCTTGGTTTTGCCTGAAGATTCCTTCTTCAAGTGCTCAATAGCCTTGTTTAGATCCTTCAACCACATTTTCGAAATCATCTTCATTCCTTTTACCATAAGAACAACAGTTCAAGAGTAAAGTGAGGCAAGAAACAGGATCTGAAAATGTCTAAACAACTGTGTAACCATCGTAGTATAAGGCAACTGTCCTTTATCCTTCATAACTATCCTATACATGTGCATCAAGATAATATGAGGGAGGGAAAATCTCAACCCATTGCAAATAGCAAACATGAGTCTTGCTTCGAAACTTGAAACATCTATTTTTGATGCAGCCTTCGGTCTGATGCAGTTAATGACAATTTTGTGCAGCAAAACATTTGAGGGTAGCAGTCTATAATATGTGATGCCTCCTTCTGGTAATTTGTCCTTTACAAGATACCTGGTTGTGACATCTTAGAGTTTTCAATTCCACTTTCAATTAAATTAATCGGGCCTTTCATCGACGCGCCTATAGTGCTATTCTTAGAGCTTATCACTCTTGTGATAACTAGACTATCTGAGGAAGTGAATAAAAGATTTTAATGCAATAGACTTGGCAATTCGACCAGGAATCGGCTACTTGACCGTGCTCATCTGCAGAGGTCATTACGGTATAATTAAAAATCAATCTGGGGTTAGAGGTAGGTTGGTTCGACTGAGATGTGCGGCTAAACATGTGTTATTCCACTTAATTACAAAATTCTCATCGATCGACACTAGGCTGATTTTTTTTATCGTTTTGGTACCCTGTGTCCATATTTGAATCCTCAAGATTTTCACGACCACTAAGAGTTGCCAATGTGTCGAAGAGGTTCATTATGGCTCGAAGAAAATCGACCATGGGTCATTTGCACTAAAAATTTATGAAAGCTACCCGATAGCCTAGGTCACGCTAAAATCGTGCCAATGTGAAATTAACCGCAAATTTGAATGTGATTTCATAAATTGAAAGTTCTGCCATGTCATAAGTCATTTTAGGAGCGTCGACTCAATCTCTGAAGATTTTTCTGTAAACCGAGATTTTTGGCAAAAAGTCGACATAGGGCCGTTTACGATTTGGAAATTTAGAGGACTGTTTTTGGTTGCAAAATTGGAATGCAAATGGGATCTATTGGCTTGGAAAAATGCCAATTGGATCAAACACTTGATAGTTGAATTTTTAGAAGCTGAATTGGGTGAATCTAAGGAGGAATTGAATGGAAATTGAGTCAATTCCAATGCAAATTCGTATGCCCCCTCGAACCCAACTTTTGGACCCTTTCATTGGCTTCTTGAGGAAGATTGAAGGCTGAAAATTGCTGAGGAAGCTAGCCATGGGGGTGGGGCCACTTCAAGGAGACCAAAGAGATAGGAAGGAAACATGGTGGCCCCCTCCAAAGCAAGCTTGTCCCCTTTTTTCCCCTTCCTCTCCTCCCAGCGTTGAGCACCCCCCTCCATTGCAGCCTTTAAGCAATAAAATTTTCTAGAAAACCAAGCTACAGGCTGCCCTCGCGCCTTACTGCCATCCCAACCCCATCGTCAGCCCTCTCTTGCTCATCCAAGAGGCACCAGGCCAGATCAGGCCACCGTTGACCGCCATTCCGTCATCGTGAGGCCCCGGTTGGACTCGCACCTACCTCTGTCGCCCGTCTCTGCCCGTTTCTAGCTCAACCGGCCTTAGAACAGCCCTTCTCGGCCCAAGATCAGCACTGAACAATGTGGGTATCACTAGCACTTTTTGGCACATTTTTGTGGCCTTTCGAACCTCAAAAGGCGGTCTCGCTTTGGAGTTTGTGGCTCGTCTCCACGTCCCCATCGTTTTGATTTGAGCATATTGTTAATCAAGTGAGTTTAACTCACTAATCCTCGCTTAGTAAGTTAATGACGCTTGGGGGTTGATTAGTTTAGATTAAGTATGGATTAGCTGGATAGTTAGATTATATTAGTGATTTAATTAGCCGTTATTACATGTTAGGTGGTTAGAGTAGTGTAATTAGAGCCTAAACAAGCTCTAGTAATTATCAAGAGTGGTTTGGAAATTTTCGAGCCCATCTCGGCTTTGAATTAGGTTTTTCAGCATAAGTTGCTATTTTTGGTATTTAATAATTAATTTTCGTAATTATTTAATTAATTTCCGTAATTAATTAATTAATTTCTAGAAATTAGACCGAGATAGTTGATGACCGAAATTTTGTGTTAATTGCAATGGTGTGGTTGGATTATTTAATTGACTATTATTTTGTGCAAATTGAGTGTGATTTATGATTTTGGGTATTTATCCTAAAAATTTATTTAATTTTAATAATTAATTAGAAAATCACTGGGCGTCGATTTACAATGCAAAAAATGGATTTGTGGACTATTGAAATTAGTGGGATTTTCAAAAAAAGAAAAATTATATTTTGGCTAAGGCCGACTGTATACCCACACATGATTATTTTTATCAGGTATGATAAAAATGGTGAAATGGTTAGATGATCGGGATGGTATACTATATCAGCATGTGGGCGATATTTTAGCTTAGAGTGAGTAGTATACCGGTATACTATATCAGCCTACGGGCCTCGATATGTCAACTTAGTGCGAGCAGTATACCTGGCAGCTTTTGGTGAGCATTAGTAGTATACTATATTAGCCTACGGGTGATATGTCAGCTTAGAGAGAGCAATATACTATCTATTTATAGCTTTGAGTGAGCAGTCCTAATTATGATTGGACTTTACAGATAGTATTGATTGAGATGACCGAAGAATGGTCTCGTTGACATGAAATTGACCGAGTTGATTAATTGATGGTTCGATCTGAGTGGATGAATTGATTGGTTGAAATGATTGAATGGTTATTTGAATTATATCGACTTGCGGGAAAGAAATGAGGCCAACGTAAGTCCTTTGACTCGTGATTGTGCCTAAGTAGCCCTCAAGATGTATTTTCTTCCTAGTCAGGTCTTAGGGGGTGAACTTGTTGAAATGTCGTCTCAACCCGTTGTGGGATAACATTTCAGGTCCCTAGATGGCAATTCCTCCTGAGCGTTTTGGTCAACCTAAGAAGGTCACGAAGCAAATGTATTTTATCCCACTGCACGGGAGCCCTAGGCAATGGACCTATGAGCTGGTGAAATCCGTGGTTTGGGTCAATGAGGCCTTACCTCATAAGGTACCTCATTAATACAGAGTATGGTATTGCTAGGCTCGAGATGGAGAGATGGAAGGTCCCATACCTGAGTCTAAGATTCCCATGTACGTGCTGGAAGTAGCCTTTGGGAAAGGCACAATAGATCCTCCAGGGGGTTCAGTGGTGGATGTAAACCCGAACCTATCAGATCTAGGGTCCCCGGTGTATTCTGCTAAAGCCTCCAATTGGGATGAGCATGTGGATGAAGACGAGGACGAAGACTTGTAGTTTTGCAAAACCCCCCCTGTTTTGTGGACTTTGTGAATAGATCGGCTTGTATTATATATATATGATTTGGTTTGTTATGTGTGTGTGTGTGTGTGTGTGTGTGTGTGTGTGTTGTGGTTTCAATTTTAAAAATCATGGCCTTACTTTTCTATCATACTGTGTTGTTATCTGGGGATTATTTATTCGCTTCCGCATGTGTATTAAAATGAATGGGTCGGCAATGCATCCTGGGACGTCACTATTTAATTGACCATAGAGGGATGGGCACGCTCTCGGAGGATCAGGGTGTGACACTGGTGGCTTGTCTTACGGAGACACTGATCGGTTGAAAACTACTCCTTTTTACTACAAGAATGTTTGTCAGAATGTCAACATCCACCACATAGTCTTTATTACTCCAAGTAAACTGGATTCGATTCTAGTCAAGAAAAGACATATTCGAATAGAAAAATACTGTCAATTCTTAATATGCAATAGCCATCTCTGAACATAAATTTTCGAGTTGAAGGAAGGCTAACTTTTTCCTTAAGTTAACCTTGATCGAGTCAAAGAAGTGAAATTGACAGTTTGAGCGTTCATCACCCCTCTCTTTAGCATTTGGGTGTAAACCTTTTGTGCTCCTTAAAACGAAACAATCTCGTTCTCTCTCTAGTAACATCAATAACAACACCCATTCTGGGTTTGAAATTTGAATAAAACCGCTCATCATCATCCTTGTTTTCAGGATGCTCAAAACTGAACCTAGGGTCTGAAGGAAAATAAAGAAAGGCTTTGTCTACCGATCCTTTTGGTACTATACCCAATCGTTCCATCGTTCTTAAGAACACAGTCTCGTTTCTATGCCCGTGTCCTCATAGAAAATCAGTGATAAAAGTCATAGGAGTACCATCCTACTTCAAACATGTGTAATGCTTATAAAGAACCTGAGGTGTCGAGGTTCTGAGAGGAACTGCGTCTTGCTCGACTTCCTCTTCCAATGGTTGGCGCGGAGGATTCTAGGTAAAGATCTTTAGTGAGTTCTATGGAGATTGTTGTGGAGAGTTGCGCGGAGAATCTTCCTCAATGAGATCAAAATGTGTCTGCCCTTCTGGCACATTCCGAGGTCCCTTGCTTGCAATCCAAGAGGATTTCCTTTGGTAAGACATGTTTGTAGACTTGGAGGATTTTGAAGATAGGTTTGAGTGAAAAAGATGAAAACTTGCAGAAAGGTTTTGAGAGTAAGAATGAGAGAGAGTGAATCGGTATTTTAGGGTTTTGAAAAGAGATGATCGAAAGAAATACTAGAAAGTATTTAAAGAAAATGAAAGGTTACAACGAAAGGAGGTATTTGAACCGTCATAAAAAATTCCTTTTCAGAACAAAATTTAAAAAGGCAACTACTAAAAATTCAAAAACCAACAAAATAGTAAAATCTAAAAATAAAATAGGCAAGCGATGATTCAGATAATCATACATTTTCATACCAAAAATAAAATACCTGGATTCGAGACATTCTCTTAACTGAAGTAGCTTCTGGACATTTTGAGTCTGACCAATTTCAGACTTTACTCTAGAAGAGAAATAATATTCAGCTTGTGGCAAATAGACTCAAATAAATTTTTCTCCAGAGGCTTCGTAAAGATGTCTACTAGCTGATTCTTCGAATCTATGGACTGAATCATAATCTCCCCATTTTGTGTATGATCTCTTATGAAATGATGTCAAATCTCTATATGCTTCGCCCTTGAATGAAGAATTGGATTCTTTGTAAGATTAATAGTATTGGTGTTGTCGCATCTAATCTCGGTGCATGATTCTTCAATCCCAAAGTCTCTTAGTTGTTGTATTATCCATAAGATTCGAGAGCAACAACTCCTAAGAGCAACATGTTCTACTTTTGTTGTTGATAATGCTACAGTACTTTGCATTCTAGATAACCAAGATACCAGCATATTTCCCAGCAATTAACAAGTGCCAGATGTGGTCTTTCTATCGACTTTACAACCGATTAAATCAATATTTGAATATCCAATAAGAGTAAAGTCTCATTCTTTTGGATACCACAGACTCAGCTTTGGAGAAGTTGCAACATATTTAATGATGCCTTTTGCAGCACTTAAATGAGATTCTCTGAGATCATATTGAAATCTAGAACAGATGCAAACACTGAATAAAATATCAGGTTGAGAAGCAGTAAGGTAGAGAAGTGAATTGATTATGCTTCTGTATAGCTTCTAATCTACTTTCTTCCCTTCTTCATCTTTATCCAGTTTTGAAGAACTTGACATTGGTGTCTCTGTCTGCTTGCAATTTTCCAATCCAAATTTCTTGATGAGATATTTGGCATATTTTCTTAGTGAATGAATATACCTTTATTCGATTGTCTAACTTGCAATCCCAGAAAGAACGTTAACTTACCCATCATGCTCATCTCGAATTCATCCTGCATAGATCTTTAAAATTTATTGCAGAGACTTCCGTTAGGAGAACCAAAAATAATATCATCAACATAAATTTGTACTAACAAAAAGCATTTTCCTTCTCTCTTTATAAACAAAGTAGTATAAACTTTTCCCTTTTCAAAACCGTTATGAGTTAGAAACTTACTCAACCTTTCATATTAGGCTCAAGGTGCTTGCTTCATTCCATACAAGACCTTTTTTAATATGTACACCGAGTCTGGCTTTTTTGGATCTTCAAATCCCGGTGGTTGTTCCACATAGACTTCTTCTTGTATGAACCCATTCAGGAATGCACTTTTGACATCAATCTGGAATAACCTGAAAGTTTTATAACAAGCAAAAGCAAGTAATAATCTAATTTCTTCTAACATCGCTACTGGTGCATAGGTCTCATCATAGTCTATCCCTTCTACCTATATATATATCCTTCTGCCACGAGTCTTGCTTTATTTCTAACCACTTTTCCATTCTCATTCATCTTGTTCTTGAAAACTCATTTCGTTCCAATAATGGATTTTCCTTTGGGTTTTGGAATTAGCTCCCATACATCGTTGATGTTGAATCATCTGAGTTCTTCCTGCATAGCTTATATCCAGCTTTCATCAAACAAGGCTTCGTTTACCTTTTGGTTCTATCTCATAAACAAGTGCTAGAGCACTGGACTCTTTTTTTTCCTTTGGATCTGGTTCGAATTCCTTTATCAATGTTACCAATGATGAGTTCTTTAAGATGACTTGACTTATGCTTCCAGTTGCTGCTTGGTTTGAAAGTCTATTGATCCTCTACTTCGATTGAATCTTCCCGATCTGCTTGTTCTTGTTCTCCAGAAGTTTGAACCTCTTTGGGGGAAGAGACTTAGTTAAGTCTGAAACTGGTTTAGACTTTTCAAGATGAGTCTAATCTGGTTGAATTTGCACATAAACTTGAAACTTGACATTCATAGATTCTTCCACAGATTAAGTCTCCTTGTTGAAAACCCTGTAAGCTTTGCTTGATGTTGAATAACCAAGGAAGATTCTTTCATCTAATTTTTCCTCGAACTTTCCAGATTGATCATTTTAATTCTTCAGAATAAAACATTTGCAGCTAAAGACATGAAAGTAGGAAACATTTAGCTTCTTTCCTTTATACACTTCATAAGAAGTTTTCTCTAAAATATTGTGGCACCCCTTGATGGCCCCCAATCAGTTAGGGTCGCCACAGTCACTACCTTACTCTTTAAACTGGACATCTGGTGCCCTGATACCATAGAAACTTGACAAGTCCATGAGTTCTGGGGGTTTATATTTTTTTTTTTCCATTGGTCCCTGCGCAAAAAATATAGCAGAAGCATATCCAATAACTTCATTTCCTGTATTTAAAACAATAAACACCAACTAAACATTTTATAAGTAAAAATTCGAACACTTTTATTTACATAAATTTGATGGACATCATTCGTCGGTACACCAAAATGCCATAGTTTTCTATACCCGGCTACTATTCAAAAGATACCTGACTTTTCCAATAGTTATATACATAAGTCCATCAATTAGTATCAGCATCCAAAAATCCTTCCTCTACTGACCCTAGCTCATGGTGACACCCATTCGTCCAATCCGTCTGCTGGTAGCAGTGGTAGCGACCCCAGCGTGCGTCCATCTCGATGGACAAAAACAGCAATATACTCCTGTAGTACGAGGCTAGTGGGAGGACTAATGTCAAACACTACTAGCACTCGCACTCGTATAAAAGACAGCCCTCGCACCTTAGGGTGATGATGCTCTGACCGTTCCCATTGCAGATCGACCGAGACTCCATAAAATGTGCCAGGAGGTATGAATAACAGAGGCATCTCATCTAGTCTGAAATGTTAGTCCGCAAAAAGGGGTGAGTACAACCACCCAGCAGTTGAAGATCTACTAAACTATACCGTGCAAGCTATTACTATCTAATTCCATGCAAGATAGACAAAGCATGAAGTCAAAAGAATGAATATGCATCAAATCAATAAAGCTTTTCAAAGTAATGGCAATTGCAGTTTCAAAACCAGAATGCATCAATTCGGTCACACAGGTCCCGATAATAGGGCTAAACTATTATGACACGTCTCATACCATACCACACAATTTTGTCTGATAATTAGGCATAGTTATTAGCAGGATCATCACTTTTAAAACTCAGTTTATTTTCATTTCCCTACGTCTATCCCAGAGGACTAGTGTTTGCGTCCCTCTAGGCATTCGCACCCGACCTAGCTTCACGAAAGCCTTTGGTATTCAGTCATCGGGCATCCAGAGCGTGTTGCGTCACACTTCCAGGCATCTTCCACCCTACTTGGCATCATGAGGAATCTCCGGGGTTCACCAGAAAAAATGGTTACCCCTATCCTCCGAGCATGTATGCATAATACAACCGGGCATCCCGACACTCCCAGGGTACCTCTAGGGCATTACAAACCCCAGGCATCCAAAGGGCATCGACCCTTGCGATCCTTTGGGCATCCCGGCTCCCGAGGTATTGTCAACCCGAGGGTCCTACGACATCAGTCACATCTCAGCCATGGTATATCAATCAAATCATTTCAATACTAAACCATTTTCGAAATAACACAACATTTGAAATCCTTTTGGGTTCTTGAAAATCTCCCCTTGTATAATATCAAGTAATGTAAATTGTGATTGTGAAAGGCGTGTCAATGCAACAAGAGCATACTTTAAAACAAATGCCATTTTCAAGTCAATGAAATCAATTCACAAAACTCAGCAGCACAATATCGAATCCATAAGTCCACTTCCATGGTTAACTCTGTTGGAGAAAACTTCCTTAAGTGTTTTGAAGTTGACAAAACGTTTCCATCAGTCTTGTCTGAAGACTTGCAGACTCTTTCATCAAAGTCTGAAGACCTCTGGACTGCCAGACTCAAGACTCAAAGTCTATCCTCATTGACAGTTTCTAGACCGTCGAAGAAGGCTTATCCAGAATTGAGTATTTCGTTAAGGATTTGATTCTATCGACTGAAGGAGATATCTTGGCTGGATATAGCATGTTGGAATCCATTATTCAAATTGAGATTGATTCAGGGATTTTGGATCCGTTGATTGGCAAAGTATACTTGGAAGGTTCTACTTATGGAAACCTAGATCCTGATTGTATGGGCGAGCAGAACTGGTGGGCTATCGTCATATTCCTTAAATAACTAGAAATTTCCCTAATTGATTTTGTCCAATTGGTATATTGGAAGAACTCCTTTGGTAAGTGCCAACGGGTGTGATGGCATGAAGGAGTATATAAGGAAGACTTTCCAGTTATTCGAGTGTGTGCGCGATAGAAGAATTCCAAAGTCTGAAGATCTTGTTCTTAGTCAATTCAATTGTTAAGCAAAATCTTGTACTCAAAAGAGAGTTTATATCTTCGTGAGATCTTGAGGAAGTGTAGCAGAGTCTCTACACTATGGAATCAAGGAAGAGCTATACTGTAACAACTCTTTTGATTCATAGTGAAGTCCATCCGGTGGGTTGTCAGTGCGGAAGAGTGGACGTAGGCTTGAATCAAACCGAACTACTATAAACCTTGTGTTCTTATTCTCTTCCCTAAGCTCTTTTACTTTGATCGTAATTCTATTTGATTATTAGAATCTAACTTCCTTTTCATAATCTATTGTTGAACAGAGTTACTTTAAAAATAAAATTATTCACTTCACTCTGGAAAATTTATTTTCATACCTATTCACCCCCTCTAGGTGCTTGTACTAGCTTTCATAATTGGTATCAAAACCAGTGTACTCAAATAAGTTGAAGTGTTTTATTTCAGAGTTAAAAGATCCATGGCTAGTATGTTGGCTCCAGGTCTGGTTGAGGGCCAAAGCAATACCAGACCGCCTTATTTTGATGGAAAGAAATACAACATATGGAAAAACAAGATGAAAGCATTCATAAGATCAAATGATCCTCTGGAATGAGACGTGGTAGACAAAGGAATCATTCCTAAAGCTGCAATAGTCTTAAAAAGAGGAAAAGAAGGTGTTGAGTCCAGTGAAATGACTCAAGAAGAGATAACCAAGAGACAAGCTCTTGATGCAAAAGCAATTTATTCTTTATATTGTGCATTATCTCCTACTAAATATAACAGAATATCTTCTTGTGAAATAGGTAAAGAAGTCTGGGATAGATTACACATCACCTATGAAGGAATTGATCGAGTGAAAGAAACCAGAATCAATATTATGCTCGGTCAATATGAAGCATTCAAGATGAAACCAGGAGAATCTATCACAGACATGTTTAGTCATTTTACAGAAATCGTGAATGGTCTTGAATATCAAGGTCAACTAATTTCTAGACCTATGAAGGTTAACAAGTTACTGCGTGGACTGTCTAAAGATTGGAATCACATAAAGACCTCAATAAGGGAGACACAAATAATCATGCCACTCTCTGTTGATGAATTGGTTGGCACTCTTCAGTCTTATGAAGTGGAGCAAATCAACGAAGATGAACATCTTAAAGGTAAGAAATCCATTGCATTAAAATCTAATGATGATTCTGATGTCACAAATTCTGAAGACGATATGGATGATGAAGAACTTGCTCTCATGATAAGAAGGTTTAGAAAATTGAACAGAAAGGGGAGAAGATTCAATCCAAAGAAACTAAGCTCTCAAAAGCTACAAAATAAATCAGTTGAGGATGATGAATCCAATAAAGATGTAGTCTGCTTTGAATGCAAGAAAAAGGGACACATCAGACCAAACTATCCCTTGCTAAAGAAAAAGAAAGGAAAAGCTGAGAAATATCGAAAGGCACTTAAAGCAGAAACTTGGAATGATACCGAATGTGAGGAAAGTGATGATGATTATGCCAATATTTGTCTCATGGCACAATCAGACTCAGAATTAGACTCTGAAATAGTCTCGGACTCGAGGCAGTGAAATTGAGTTAAGTAATTTAAAAATTCCTACTGAAGTTTCTAAATATATTGATCAATTATGTCTTAGCTTCAAAACTTCTTTCAAAAGGATTTCCGAACTCAAAAGGGAAAATTTTGCGCTAAAGCAACATGAAATTGTTTGGAAAGAAAAAGTCGAAAGTTTAGACATAAAGTGTTATTACTTTAAAGGAAAATGCTGATAATCTTTCAAAAGAAAATGCATTCCTGAAAAATGATATCTTCAGCATTTCTAAAAGGTTTTCTATAGGATCTAAGGAACTGGAAAAAATTCTTTTTGCACAAAAACCTTATTTCAACAAATCTGGTTTGGGAATGACTGCTGAAACCATTCCTCTAATTGATTTTCCTAAGGTAAAAGAAAGAATTAAACAAAAACCTACAAAAGACTTTTACAAAAATCATTTCCAAGAAGTTTTTGCAAAACCTGTAGGCCGCAGTGCTCTTAAATGTTCTAAGTGTAACAGCTTAGAACACTTTGAGAAAGAATGTCCTATGGCCTGGAAACTTGTGAAGAATGTTTGGGCCAAGACTGTATATCACACTAATTCCACTGGACCCAAAAAAATATGGGTACCAAAGAAAGCATGAGTTTCTTCTTTAAATGCAGGTTACTATCAAGAAAAAGGTTAAATGATACTTGGATAGTGGATGCTCGACGCATATGACAGGAGACTCAAACTGCTTTATAAAGCTTGTGCAAGTTAATGGTGGAAAAGTTTCTTTTGAAGGAAATAGCAAATGAAGAATTGTGAAACACGGAACTGTAAAGATTGGAAATCTCACGATCAGTAACGTTTCTTTAGTAGAATGACTCAACTACAACTTGCTGAGTATTAGCCAAATGTGTGACACCGGTTTCAGAATCAACTTTCAAGAAGGAATATGTTCAGGAACCAGTAAAGATTCCTCTCAGACTTTTACGGGGCGAAGATATAGGAATATCTATCTCTTAGATATTAAACTAGAAAAATCCCAATGGCTAATTTCAATTCAAGAGGAAGCAAATCTATGGCACAGAAAGCTTGAGCACATCAACATAAAGCAAATAGCTAAGATCTCTACAAAGAAGCTTGTTCGTGGACTACCCAATCTGACATACCAAAAGTCTGCCCTATGCAAACCGTGCGTGCTGGGAAAACAGGTAAGAAATTCTTTTAAACGAATAAATCAAGTATCCATTAATCGTATACTGCAGCTCTTGCATATGGATCTCTTTGGACCAACCAAAACTCAAAGCATTGGAGGTAAGAAATATTGCCTAGTAATTGTGATGATTATTCATGATTTACTTGGGTATATTTCCTGGCAAGTAAGTTTGAAACCTTTTATTATTTTATAAAATTTGCTAAGAAAGTTCAAAATAATAAAGGGTATGTTATTTCCAGTATATTGATAGACCATAGAGGAGAATTTGAAAATCAAGAATTTGTTAAATTTTGTGATGAATATGGTTTTCAGCATGTATTCTCCTCTCCTTATACTCCAGAGCAAAATGAAGTTGTGGAAAGGAATAATAGATCTTTGCAAGAAATGACTAGAACTCTTCTAATTGAAAGTAACATTTCTTCTCATTTTTGGGCTGAAGCAGTCTCTACAGCGTGCTATATTATTAATAGAGTCTTCTTAAGGCCTATTCTAGAGAAAACTCCCTATGAGTTATTTAAATTAAAGAAGCCAATTGTTTTGTATTTTCTTGTGTTTGGATGCAAATGTTTTATATTGAAATATGCAAATGATTGAGTTGGCAAGTTTGAAGAAAAATCAGACGAAGGCATCTTCCTTGGATATTCAACCACCAGCAAAGCTTACAGAGTATTTAACAAAAAGACTCAATCTGTGGAGGAATCGATGAATGTCAAATTTCAAGACTTTATACAAAATCAATCGATTCAAACTCAACCTGAAGAATCTGAACCTGCTCCAGACCCTATAAAGTCTAAATCTTCAGAAGCAGCTCATACTTCAGAGGACCAGCAACAAATGATCATCGAAGACTCAAATGAAGGAAATGTTCAACAGTCTGACAGATCAACCAGCAACTGGAAGAATAAGTCCAGTCATCCCAAAGATCTCATTATTTGTGATATTAATGAAGGAATTTGCACAAGATCCAAAAGGCATGAACAGTCTAGTGATGTGGATCTGATTTCTGAAATAAAACCTAATAGCATAGAAGAAGCTTTATCTGATGAAAGCTGGATTGAAGTGTGGCATCCCAAAATTCAACCAAGCCATAAGGTGTGTTAAAGTCTTTAATTAGGTGATAAAATTTCCTAAGGTTTATACCTTAGCCATTAGTCTTTTAAGATTTGATGATTTGTGCATATGTTTGTGAAAATTTAGATTTGATAGATTAATAATCTATGCTTGGCCATGTACTTTATAAACTAAATTTCAATAAACAAGATGCCCCAAGACTTTGGCCAAGATGAAAATTGAAATTTAAAAATATTTATGAAAGAATTTTTAAAAAAAGGGGAAAAAGTCAATTTTTGGGATGGGCCTTAGGCCCATTGGCCTAAGCTTTTAATGGGCCAAGCTAGTCGGCCCAATAGAAGCCCATGGAGGGAGGCTGTCGCCGGCCCATTTAGGCCCAAGGAGATGTGGTCGTCGGCCACAAAAGAAGGCCCAAGAAGAGGAGGCCCAAGCCCAAATTCAAAAGCCCATAAGACAAGTGGCAAGAAGAAAGCCATGCATTGGCCATTGGTGAGGCAATCTCATGATTGCTAATGATGGGATTTAAGGGAAATAAAAGGGAAGAGAGAGAGGAGAGTGGCCGGTTAATTGTTCGCCCGAAGAGAGAGAGAGTGAGAGAGAGAGTTGTGCGAGAGAGAGGGAGAGAGAGAGTGGCCGAGAGAGAGAGGAGGACGAACCACCGTCCGTCCGCCGTGTGCCGCCGTGTTCGCCGCCTTACGCCGTCGACCGACCGGTCTAGAGGTAAGTGGGAGTCCTCTAGCTTCTCTTGCATGCTTGTATGTTGTTTGCATGTTAAATTTTTGGGTGTTTAAGTGAGAAAAACCGAGGTGTGGTTGGCTTATTCTTCAATCGCATGACTGTTCTTGCTCGGATTATGTGAGTCAGAAAGTTGTTTGAGTTTGCATGTGAGTTTAGAGTCCGATTTTGGATTCTATTTCTTCATGAAAGTTGTAGCTAACATCTTGTAATAAAATATACTAAAATTTTGTGGAAAAATATGGAGATTTGAGGGGTTAAAGTCTCATCCTACGGAGACCCCAGATCTGGAAATATTTTACTGACCTTTGGTTGGATTTGTGGTTGCATGTTGGTTTGTGTTGAGAATCTCACTTCGATTTCTGCATGAAAGTTGTAGGGGACATCTTAACCTACACCATACTCATATTTACAGTGAAATTAACAAGAATAGCCTAGTAAATCAACTAGATCTTCAAGACGGTGATTCTGGTGATGTATATCGAGACACCCGAGAATTCATGGACATAGATGATGACTATAATCTGGTTATTTAAATTAGATATCTTCATGAAACTTGTATAAGACATCCTGATGTATAACATATCCAAATTTCAGAGAAAAATAAAGAGAATAGGTAGGTTAAAACTCATTATTTCGGAGAAGCTTGCACTGCACGATGCAGTAATGGATCCAGAAGCTTCGTGAGACTGTATAAAATAATCTAAAAAGAATATGTCTTGGAGTTCTTCATGAAAGTTGTACGAAAATATCTTGGCTATAATCCAGTAAACTTTTGTAATTTTTGGACGCCTTATACATATTTTAATTGAATTTCTTCGAAAACCGTGCGTTCTGGTTTCATCCGAAAATCATAGGATGTTTTGTGAAAATGGTGAGATTGTGTAAAATTCAATTTACCCATGAATTTTGCATGAAATTGTCATCCTATTGGTTTGTTTAATGATTGCTTGAATTTTTATAATTTTTGGGAATTTATAGATATTGAATTTATTATTTATAAATAATAATAATAAAATAATAAAATAAAATAAAATGGATTATTTCATTGGCCATAAATTCCATAAATGATTACACCATGTAGCATGTATAATAAGATATTGGTGTATTTATGACATTGAATTGTGATGCATGTGTGAATCCTATGCCAAGTATGACTTGTTTGATGTCACGCCATATGCCATGATAAATTGAGATCAAAATAATGGTAAATGTGGATAATGATAAGTGAGGAGGTGGTTGTGGTGGAGGATAATGCCCGGAATTTATAGAGATGCATTGCCGGATGGCCCTGGGAGATTCAGGATGCCCGGAATGTGGGAGTGCCGGAAGCCCTGTAAGAGGTTTCTGCCCGAAGGGAATGCCTCGCGATGCCAGGATTGGGGTGCGGGATGCCTGGCCAGGGAGTGTAAATACCGGAAGCCTTGTCGGAGGTTTCTGCCCGAAGGGAATGCCTCGTGATGCAAGTTGGGATGCGAGATGCCCAGAATGTGGGGGGCCGGATGCCCGGTGGCCTAGGATGGCTGAATGCCGGAAGCCTCGGAGGTCTTTGCCCGAGGGGATGATGAAATTGATGATTTGAGGAATGGGTGATGTGGTGATCAAATTGAAAGCTAAAAGTGGAAATTAAACTATGGCATGATATGCATGATGATATGCATGATGATATGCATGATGATGATGATAACGATGATGATGATGATGATGATATGTGATGTGAAATAGTGACAATCACCCATGGCATGATATGCATGATGATGATGGTGATGATATGTGATGTGAAATAGTGACGATCACCCATGGCATGATATGCATAATGATATGCATGATGATGAAAATGATGATGATGATAGATGATATGTCATGATGATATGCATGACGATGATGATGATGATGATGATACATGATATGCATGATGATGATGACATGTATGATATAATGATGCCATGATCATGATACACATGTATGTGTTATAAATTGATATGATGATGCATGATAGTATGCGTATGGCTTCAAGGTAAGTAACGCCTGCAATGCATGTATGATTTGTATGATCCATTGAGTTGTTATTGGATTCCTTATCTGCCGAGTGGTTGTACTCACCCCTTTGGGGACCAACATTTCAGATTAGCAGTATGCCGCTTCCTGCCGTCGCGCGAGGTGCATTTTACGGGTTACCGTCCGACGTCGAGGTAGAGTGTGAGGAGTTCAGTTGTCTTTCTGTGCCTAGACTCACCTACATACGTGTGCGCTATTTTGTCTCGTACGACATAGGCCTGGCTGGGGGCCCTATTGTCCAGGAGTTTGTCTCTATCCACGTTCGCCGTGATGGGGTGATGAGAGGGATGCTGCCACCGCTACAGCCTGACGCACCAGACTGGGTGTGAGGCCTGTGCGTGACGAGTATGGGCTGTTTCTTTTTGGGATAGTTAGCCAACACTTATGATGGGGGTTGTGCACGTGAAATGTAGAGGGTCAAGGGTTCTTTTTGAGGTTTTAGGCTAGACATGGCTGAGTCCTAGCTTTTCCTTTTTGATGTACCAACCCAAAAGAAGTCCCATCTTGAAAATATATGTAAATAAAGTGTCGTGGCTTGTCTATAAAATCATGATGATTAGTGGTGTGTATTGGTATCATGGTTGGTAGGGGGACAGATGGTGATGCTTTATTTTGCTTTCGTTAGCGAGTCACGCTGGGACCGCTTTAAAAAAAAAAAATTTGCCTGCGATAGCAAACGCTTCTTCAAAGTGTAAAACAAAAAGGGTAATAAGATGTAACATCAGTGCTTGTGGCGACCTTCGAAGGGTTCGGGGTGCTACATGAAGCTATGCAAGAAGAACTTGGGCAATTTAGTATCAATGATGTTTGGGAATTGACTCCTAAACCGAAAGGTAAATCAATCATTGGAGCTAAATGGGTTTTCAAGAACAAGATGAATGAGAAAGGAAAAGTCGTAAGGAACAAAGCAAGACTCGTGGCCAAAGGATATACTCAAGAAGAAGGGATAGACCATGATGAGACTTACGCACTAGTAGCAAGGTTAGAAGCAATTAGATTACTACTTGCTTTTGCTTGTTATAAGAATTTCATGTTATTCCAAATGGATTTATCCAAGAGGAAGTCTATGTGGAACAACCTCCCGGTTTTGAAGACCCAAGAAAACCAGACTTTGTATTTAGACTAAAAAATGCTTTATATGGTTTAAAGTAAGCACATCGAGCTTGGTACGACAGATTAAGTAAGTCTTTAATTCAAAATGGCTTTGTCAAAGGTAAAGTAGATACTACACTGTTTATCAAAAGAGAAAGCAAAAGTTTTTTACTTGTTCAAATTTATGTTGATGATATTATTTTTGGATCTTTTAATGAAAATCTGTGCAAGAAATTATCTAAGTCTATGCAAGATGAATTTGAAATGAGCATGATGGGTGAACCAACCTTCTTTCTTGGGTTTCAAGTGAAACAACTGAAGGAAGGAACTTTCATTCACCAAGAAAAATATGCTAAAGAACTTGTCAAAAAGTTTGGACTAGAGAATTGTAAAAAGACTGATATACCAATGTCCTTTGAAGTTGGACAAAGATGAAGGAGGAAAGAAAGTTGACCACAAGCTATACAGGAGTATCATTGGTTCACTTCTTTATCTTACTACTTCTAGACCTAACATTCTGTTTAGTGTTTGTATTTGTGCCAGATTTTAATTAGACCCTAAAGAATTTCATTTAAGTGCTGCAAAACGTATTATCAAATACATTGCCTCAACATCAAATTTAGGTCTCTGGTATCCTAAAGAATGAGACTTTACTCTTCTTGGATACTCAGACGCAGACCTAGCAGGATGCAGAGTTGATAAAAAGAGCACCTTAGGCACCTGTCAACTACTTGGTAACAGAACAATGTCTTAGTTTTCAAGGAAGCAAAGTACCGTAACTCTTTCTATAGTAGAAGTAGAATATGTAGCTCTTGGAAGTTGTTGTTCACAAATTCTATGGATAAAACAACAGCTAAGAGACTTTGGAATTGAAGATTCGTGCACTAAAATCAAATGCGACAACACCAGCGCCATCAATCTCACCAAGAATCCAATTCTTCACTCAAGAGCAAAGCATATAAAGATTCAACATCATTTCATTATAGATCATGTTCAAAACGGAGAAATCTCGATTCAGTTTATTGATTCAAAGAATCAACTAGCGGACATATTTACAAAGCCTTTGAAGAAAAATCAATTTGAAGTTATTCGTTCCAGACTCAATATCTTAAAGTCTGAGGAAGTTCAGACTTAGAGCTGAAAGTTTAAAGACACTCAAACTCAGACGATCAAGATTTTCGACTGTAAGTTATTTCTATTTTAGAAATTCATCTCTCGGATAAAATCTCGAAAAGGTACGATCATCTATCTATGTAATTGATTGGTGTTATCTTCCCCAGTTTACATGATTATTGCAATTTTTCCTTTTCGAAAAAAGAAGTTATTTTTTAAATTACGGTTATTTAATTTTCAAAAAGGCATTTATTTTTTGAAAATGCATTTTTATTTTTCCTTTTATGACGTTCCGTATGTCTCACTTCAACTGCCTTATATACTATTGGTTCTTCTTCGCTTTACTCATAAAAACCCTAAGAAAGCATAGATCTTCAACTTATATTTTCTTCTCTTGCTTAATTCTTGAAAGTTTTCACCTTTCTTGCGAAACAAGCTTGGAATCTCTCAAAGACTGTGAAAAATGTCATCTCAAAGAAAGTCTTCGAGGATCGCGAACCGGGGACCACGGCAAATGCTTGAGGGTCCTACGCATTTTGACCTCACCGAGGAAGAAGAATCTCCTAGACAACGGCAGAGGCCACAACATTCTCAACAACGCCAATCTCCTCCATCTAGATCTCAAAATATTGAACATTGAGAAGAGGAAGAAATCATCAAAGATGTAGAACCCGTAAGAACTCTAAAGCCCGTTTTATGTTTAAGCTTTACTCTTCTTTGAAGAAGGGTTGTACTTCATTGAACTACATTGATGAATTTTTGAAAGACAAAGGGTATCGAAATGAAACATACTTTTTACGCACAATGGAACGATTGGCAATTGCTCCTATGGGGTCAGCAGAAGAAGCATTTGCGAATGTCCCAAGCGATCCACCTGTTGGAGGGCTGAGTCAACCTGATGGGAATGATGATGATAGAAAGTACACTCATTTTAAGCCTAGAATGGGTGTTGCGGCGAAAATCTAAAGCAAAAGGACAAATTTCTTTCACTCGGAGGAACACAAGCGACTATACTCTAAGTTGCTAAAGCGTGGTGTGATTAACCTTAGAAGTGTGGACTTTGATTTTCTTGATTCTTTGAATGTCGAGCTGCGAGAGAAATTCAATCTTCTTCAACTAGAATGGTTTTGTTCTGAAATGACAGAGGTTCATGCTGAACTTACTACTTACTTCTATTCTAATCTAAGTTTTTTGGATGCGAATAGATTCTTTTTCAGTGTTCGAGATTAGGACTATGTAGTTGACATGGATACATTGGCTGATGTGATTGGGGTTGAAAGAGGGAAATTTTAACCAATCAATGTGTCTATTGGTCGTGCGACGGTAGAGCTTGTTTGGGATAGAATGGCGGAAGGAAAGATTTCATATTTGAGAATAAATGCCTCAAATATCTTGCTTCACAAGACAGTGATCAACTGCCTCAAACCCAAATCGACTTCAAAGACCGATGTTTCAAACTCGGAGGCAAAGCTGATGTATGCCATTAACGCTGGTAAAAAGTTCTCTCTTCCACACACTATTATGTTCCACATGTATAGAACGATGGTGAAAGACAAGGGTCAACTTCCTTACTCAGCATTTGTCACTAAGTTATTCAGACATTTGAGCATTCAGCCTCTTAGGATTCTTTGTGTTCGAAAATGCGATCAAATGATGGTGGGACTGAAAATGGTCTCTAAAATGCATTTGAAGGAACTTAACAAGGCTTTGGAGTGATTCAAGGAGAAAACCCCTGTCAAGACTCACCCAGACTCTTCGGCTGCAAAACGGAAATGGAAGGAGCCCATGGTTGCTCCATCCAAAAAAAGAAGACCACTCATCTTGGAGGATAAAGAGGATGAGGATGATATCACAATTTCTGCTCTTGCTTTGAAAAACTTAAGTCGTTCTGTTCTAGAGACAGAGGTGAGACAGGAATAAGACAAGGAGGAAATAGAACAAAGAAGTGGAGAGAGAGAATCAATGGAGAAAGAGCAGAGGAAGAAAGGATTGCGGAAGAAGAAGAAGAGGGCAGAGGTGAACCAGTGGAAACAGAGCATGAAGAGTACTTCTCATCGCCTAAAAGCAATGAAACAGGGGGAGATGCTGAGAAAGGAGGTACATCTTCAATTGCTGCTACTAGTGAAGGAGTAAGTCGTTCACCGGCAGATCTAGAAGACATATATGCTTCTCAATTCCCTGAAGAAGGCCATGAGGTTTCATCACCAAATCTGATTGATCGTGCTGACTTGCCATCATCTACCAATACACCTACTAATTGTGCATAAACCAGTACTCAGACTAATAATTCAGCAGACTTTCACAGAGTGCTTGATGTTCTTATGGAGATACGAGGCCAAATTTATGCTCTGGGATGCAAAGTTCAGAACTTGCAGAATGCAGGTCAAGCCTCTTCAGTTTCTTTGCATGATCAAATTCATGCCCTTACGCTTCAAGTTCAAGTAAATGCCAAGGGTGAAGATGTGGCTCAACTGAAGGAGGATTTAAAAAAGCTGGAAGGGATTGTCCAGTCAATGGGAGATTTCCAGCTTGTTTGTGTTCCAAAGCAATCCTAATTCCATTCTCTTTTCATCTCTACCTTTTTAATGCTGACAAAAAAAGGGGAGAGATGTGGTGCAGATTTGAGATTTGAGATTTAAACTTTTGACCTTTTTTGATTGACTTTACTTTTGTCTTTAGCTGTTTGGATGTGACTGGATTTGGATTTGGAATGTTTGATCGTTTGTTTTAAGCACTATTGGTATTTCCTGGCAAAGATAGTTGCTCATTTACAGGACTAACTTATTTTCTGTGGATGCATATTTTAATGTTATCCTTACTAAGCCAATTATCTTTCGTGAGATATCCATATTTGCTTGAGTATTGTTTTACAGGTCAAAGTTATCCAAATCTGCAGGAAAGTTTTGTTACCATCAAAAAGGGGGAGATTGTTGGAGAAAACTTCCTTGAGTGTTTTGAAGTTGACAAAACGTTTCCATCAGTCTTGTTTGAAGACTTGCAAACTCTTTCATCAAAGTCTGAAGACCTCCGAACTGCCAGACTCAAGACTCAAAGTCTATCCTTATTAACAGTTTTTAGACCATTGAAGAAGGCTTATCCAGAACTGAGTATTTCGTTAAGGATTTGATTCTATTGACTGAAGGAGATCTCTTGGCTGGATATAGCATGTCGGAATCCATTATTCACATTGAGATTGATTCAGGGATTTTGGATCTGTTGATTGGCAAATATACTTTGAAGGTTCTACTTATGGAAACCTAGATCCTGATTGTATGGGCGAGCAGGATTGGTGGGCTATCGTCATATTCTTTAATTAGCTCAAAATCTCCCTAATTGATTTTGTCCAATTGGTAGGTTCAAAGAACTCCTTTGGTAAGTGCCAATGGGTGTGATGGCATGAAGGAGTATATAAGGAAGACTTTCTAGTTATTCGAGTATGTGCGCGATAAAAGAATTCCAAAGTCTGAAGCTCCTTGTTCTTAGTCAATTTAATTGTTAAGCGAAATCTTGTACTGAAAAGAGAGTTTATATCTTTGTGAGATCTTGAGGAAATGTAGCAGAGTCTCTACACTGTGGAATCAAGGAAGAGCTATACTGTAACAATTCTTTTGATTCATAGTGAAATCCAGCCGGTGGGCTGTCAGTGCGGAAGAGTGGACGTAGGCTTGAATTAAGCCGAACCATTATAAACCTTGTGTTCTATTCTCTTCCCTAAGCTCTTTTAGTTTGATCCTAATTCTATTTGATTATTAGAATCTAATTTCTTTTTCATAATCTATTGCTGAACAGAGTTGCTTTAAAAATAAAATCATTCACTTCACTCGGAAAATTTATTCCCGCACCTATTCACCCCCTCTAGGTGCTCGTACTAGCTTTCACAAACTCATCAATGTATTTCGAAAATCTAGGTGTAAATTCTCGGGCTGCACTTGTGCCTCACGGCCAAAATTGAAAGGAGTTATCAAAATGTAAGTAATTTGAAATCGGCACATTGGCAAGTGTAAATCTCGCTCCGACTTTAAGGTTTTTAAAATTTGTTCATGTAAAAATTTAAAATCTCAACGGCACCAAACATTTTACTTTTCCTTTTGAAACATTGGTGAGCGGCGCCTCAGTACATAAGATTTTCAATACAAATTGGGAGGTTTTTTTTCTTTTTTTCCTTCTAAAACCATTTCCAAACATAATTTTCAAAGTTTTGCCAATGCTAAAATTGATGTACCGTTGGAGTTCAAAATCGCATGCAATCATGAAAATACAAGGTTTTCTTCAACCATCCAGCCCTAAACAGTTTCGATCATCTCCTCAACCACCATTCAGCACCAAATTCAAACAATCCAGTCTAGCAATGCACTTCCTCAGATGATAACAACACTACACTATATAGATTAGTAGACTTCAACTTGCCTTAGGTCCTACGGTATCGACAGCGAGCAAAACAGAAAGCTTGAGTCATGGACATGGCTCAACGACGGCAAATGCGAACGACGTCAGTGGTGGCAGTGCGCGCACAGACAGAGGGCGGTCTCCTTCCTCCCCCTCACCCTTCCTCGCTGCTCGCTCACAATTTCTCTCGCTCACTCGCTGCACTCACTCGCTCTCTCTTTGCTAGAATTTTTACTCGGCACTTTCTCTCTCTTGCTCACATTCACAAGCATTTTGTTTCCTCACTTAATTGACTAATTAGTCAATGCATGTGAGTTGCGGTGGCAGTAGGCAGCGAAGACAACGCAGGGGTGCTTCGCCGAGCGCTCGACAACTCCCACGTCCCATGCAATGGACGTGTCTCCGTTTGCTCGAGTCCTCCCCATGCGCTGGCCACGGTGGTCGCCTCACGGGGCTGATCGGTCAATACTTTTTCCCTTTTATTGACCAGTTACTTGGACACTTTACGAATGTGCATGGTCCTAGATGTTCCTTAGACTAATTGACTCCTTTAGTTAATTACATGCAGATTCATAGGGTTGCTTGGACGAAAAACGACCCCATGCATGCCCAATTTTTCCTTTTGTTATCTGCCTATAGAAAAAAAAAAAAACGTGCATGGAGTATTTGAGGTTTCCTATTTTTCATGCACATGAGAAAAAGGGCAGCTCCGGTGGCTGATCCTTGGGTGTTTCTTCATGGCGCACTCGGGTTGGCAGGGTCGAGAATTAATTGGAATGAGCCTTGGTCTCGCTAGAACGTAAGAAAGATGTTTTTATTTTTATAAGACTAAAATTTCTTCAACGATCGGGCCATTACTAAATGTGACATATCGGTCCGATGATAATAACAAAATGATGTCCATAAATGGTATCAGTAACATAGTCCAATGATACTTCTGTCAATCAGTCACGGACCGTCGCATATTCGAGGGTCGTTGAAATTCTCGGATGCCACAAATATGCCTCAAGAATACTCTGTTGATAATATAGTAAGCTGTGAAAACTGCTTCTACTCAAAATCGAGAGGATATTTTGCTCTCTATCAAGAGAGTTTTGGCCATCTTTTATAAGGATCTATTCTTCATTTCCACAACCCCATTTTGTTCTGGAGTGTATGGAGAAGAGAAAACATGTTGAAAACCAAATTCATCACAGAACTTCGCAAAGTCTTGATTTTCAAACTCACCTCCATGGTTAGTTCGTATGCTCGAAATAGCATAACCCTTTTCATTATGAACCTTCTTTGCAAACTTTGAGAAGTAAGAGAAGGCTTCAGACTTACTTGCTAGAAAGTATACTCAAGTAAAGTGAGAGTAATCATCCACGATTACTAGGCAATATTTCTTTCCACCAATACTCTGAGTTCTAGTTGGACCAAAAAGGTCCATATGAAGAAGCTGCAGAGCTCAACTGGTAGAAACTTGGTTCACAAGTTTAAAAGAACTTCTGACCTGTTTTCCCAAGACATAGGGAGTGCATTATCCAGACTTCTGAAAAGCTAGGTTAGGAAGTCCTTGAACCAGCTTCTTAGAAGAAACTTTAGCGATTTGTTTCATATTAACATGGCCAAGCTTCCGATGCCAGAGACTTGCTTCATCTTGGATATAAATAAGGCACTGAGAACTTTATGGGTTTACATCCAGAAGGTATATGTTGCCATGCTTTCGACTAGTAAAAGATTGAGAGAAGTCTTGACTCGTTCCAGAACAAATACCTTCTTGGAAGTTTGTATTGAAACCAGTATCGCAAAGCTAACTTATGCTTAGTAGATTGTAGTTCAATCCTTCCACCAAGGAAACATTGTTGATAGTTAGACTTTCAATCTTCATAGTTCCACATCCTACAATCTTTCCTTTGCTGTTTCCTCCAAAAGAAACTTTTCCTCCATTTAGTCTAGCATGCTTTATAAAGCAGCTTAAGTCTCCAGTCATATGTCTTGAACAACCATTATACAAATACCATTTGATCTTTCTTTTAATAGTGACCTGTAATCAATAGAAAAACTCAAACTTTCTTTGGTATCTAGATTTTCTTGGGTCCAAGAGAGTTAGTATTAAAAAAAATCTTAGCCTAGTCCTTCTTAACTGGTCTCCAAACCTTGGGATATTATTTCTTGAAATATTCTGAGCTATTACACTTTGAACATCTGAGTGCACTACGGCCAATAGGTTTTACAAAAACTTTGAAAATGATTTCTATAAAATTGTGGCACCCCTCGAACGGCCCCTGAACTGTTAGGGTCGCCACAGTTCGATTTCCATTCGCTTGACTTGATAACATGTCACTCTGATACCATGTCAAGTGCAGCGGGTCCATACAACCTGGGGGTTTACACATTTTTTTTTAAGATCGATCCCTTGTGCAATTCATATACGGAAGCATATCCAACAACTCCCTTCCCTATATTCAGAAAACGATGCACACCTACTAAACATTTATAGGTAAAAGCCAAATACTTTTATTAACTTAAACCAGATGGACATCATTCATCGGTACATCAAAATGCCATAGTTTTTTTTTACTTTTTATTTTTATACTTGGCTATACTTCAAAAGATGACCGGCATATCCTCCAACAGTCATATACTTAAAGTCCATCGATCAGTGTCGGCGTTCAAAAGTTCCTTCCTTTGCTATCCTCCTCCTCGTGGTGATATCCAACCACTTGATCCATCTACTGGTAGCAGTGGCAGTAGAGGTATCTTATCTAGTCTGAAATGTTATTCCCCAAAAGAGGTGAGTACAACCACTCAGCAGTAAAGGTCCACCACACTATTCATTGCGTCAAACAGAACAATCAATGCGTCATAACAAAGCACATATCATTCATGCCTATCAAGCATACCTCACCTTGCAACCATACATATATCATCATGCCATCATCATCAAGCATTCATACATACCCATACCATATGTGCATATACCACCATGCACTCATCATGAAGCATTCATGCATACTCATGCCATATGTGCATATACCACCATGCACTCATCATCAAGCATTCATGCATACTCATGCCATATGTGCATATACCACCATGCCCTCATCATCAAGCATTCATGCATATATCACCATGCAACATGCATATACCACCATGTACTCATATCATCCATGCTATCAAGCACACATCACCATGCAGTCATGCATATATAGCCATGCAGTCATGCATATCTTGCCATGCTATCATGCATATATCACCATGATTCGTATCATCCATGCTATCAAGCATGCATCACCATGAGATCCATTCAAGCCTTCATGATCGCATTCTCAATGTCAAATAGCATCAACTTATTTTCATAAGCAGATCATGCATCATGCCATATGCATACACCCATGCACATGATTCACTTTCAATTCTTATTTTTCATAAGGATCTCATCAGTTTTTCTTTCCAGGGATCAATGTTTGCATCCCATAATTTATCGCTTGCACCCAACCTGGCATTGCGAGGAACCTCCAGCACACACCTCCGGGCATCTCATATCCCAACTAGCATCACGAGGTATCCCTCAGCACACACCTCCAGGGCTTCCGGAATTATGTACCGACATACCACCGGGCATCCCCCTGGAATTACGTACCGTATACCACCGGGCATCTCGAAACTCCCGAGGACCCTTCGAAATTATGCCACTAGGCCACCGGGCATCCGGCACCCTCACATTCCGGGCATCCCGACACTCCCGGGGCATCGTCGGCTCACACCTCTGACGGCCTTCTCATCACCACAATGCATATTCCCGTACATCTCATTTTCAATTTCACATTTGATGCAACAATGCCAATGATTTGACAGCAGCCCTTCTTAAAATCATATAATATGTGCCTTGGGAAAAGCATCATTTGAGTTCATGAAAATCCATCAATCCTTTGATGTCATAAGAAATGTATGAATGTCATCATGTCATTGCACGACTAATAATCCAGGATATCATGATTTACATAATAAATCCAATAAACAGTAAATAAAACAATTTCAAGCTTAAACAGAATGCGTGCTATTCATGAAAAATTCTAGAAAATTAGCAAACGATGGAAATAAATTCTGAAAATTTACCAAAATGTAGATAAGATCTAAGAAACATATTTTGTGAAGGACACCATATCAAACAAGGCTTCACAGAATAGGTACAGATTCGTATATATCACTGAAAGGATTTTAACATCATCCATGCACAGTTTTGAAAACAATTTCGATTAAACTCTTAAATAAACTCATAAAATTCTGAAATTTGGACACACTGTATTTAAGACCTAGAGGTACAAGTTTTATGAAGAAATTGTATTCCAAGTCGTTCTGGATTAGAAGATAAAATCGATTTATTTTTCCTATTCTCGGTATCATTTTCCAGATCTACCCGTGTTGAAGAAAAAATCGTTTCCTTCGTCATTAATAGTCCACTTACTCTAAAATTTCATTATGTTGTTCCCCATAATATTATCTACAACTTTCATTAAGGACACATGACCCAATTTTAACTGTAGGATTTTATAAAAATCCCGAAATCATACTAGGTTGAAGCAGGGTTTTTCCCCAGATCCAGTTTCTTCAAAAGACAACGGTTTCACCGACCTATTTTCGTTAATTTCCTCTAAATTTTTTATATGTTCTACCTCAAGAAGTATAATACAACTTTTTTTAAGAGATCAAAGTGAGATTTGCACAAGAAAGTTACTTTACAGACCACGAAACCACTGAAGGTCAGCACAACAAATTCCAGATCTAGTCTTTCCAAAGAAAAAATCATTTCACTGACCATTGCTTGTTCGTTTTGCCTCAAATTTTAGTATTTTTTTATCCAAGGTGTTCTCTACAACTTTTATGAAGAAATTGAATCATGGCGGACGAACTCTCTTCCTTCTTCTTCGCACGGCCTCCTCTCTCGGTTTCCCTCTCTCACTCTCTCGACAGCTCTCTCTCTCTCTCTCCCTCACCAAAACCGGCCACTCTCCCTCTCTTAATTTCCCTTTTCTTCAATCATTTGAAATGATTGAAAGCTGCATGTGGCCGCCCAAGATGGCCAATGGGGGCAGCCACACTTGGCTCCTCCTCCATGCCACTTGGCAGCTCTCATGCAAGGCTTATGGGCTTCAAGGTTTGGGCTGGTCTTGGGCCTTCATGGGCCTAGCTTTGGGCCGAAGTGTTGGGTTGGGTTTTTGGGCTAGCTTGGCCTAATAATATTGGCCCACTAGCCCTTTAATAATCTATTAACATTTTCCACTTAAATAAATACCTAACTTGCAAAAATAATAAGGCCATAAAACTTGTAGTCACAAATCCATAAATTCCAATTTATAATGCACATGGCCAATGATAGAATTTTCTTTCCTATCACATAATTATCCATTAAAAGCTTGGTCATAAATCTTATTGCAAATTATGGATTAAATGGCCATAAAATAACTTGATGGTACTTCCATCACCTATTCATAGACTTTAATGTAACTAGAGGTCGTCATGAATTTTGGGATGCCAAAAATGTCTTGGCAGGTCTTTGTTTAATTATTTCTTTTACTTTGGGAAAATAAATTAATGGAATAGTTTTTTGAAATCATACCCAAACCAGATTTGTTAAAGTAGGGTATTTGAGTTGAAAGAATTTTCTCCAGTTTTCGGATCCTTTTGAAATTCTTTTTGTAATATTTGAAATATATATTTTTTAAATGGTGCTTTCCTTTGACAGAGAATCATAATTTTCTTTCAAATTATCAAAACTTGTTTTCAAACTTTCAAATATTTCTTTCCAAGAAACTTCGTGTTGCCTGAGCTTAGAATTCTCCTTTTTAATTCAGAAATCATTTAAGAGAGGATTTGAGACTGAGATAAATTTCATCTATGTATTTAGAGACTTTGACAGGAATTTTTAAATCACTAGCCTCAATTTCTTTGTCGAATCTGAATTAGCGTCTGTCTCTGATTTTGAGTCTAATTCGAAATGAGCCGTTAGACATATGTTGATATATTCTTCTTCACTTTCCTCATACTTTGTGTCACCCCAAGTTTCAGCTTTGAGTGTCTTTTTGTACTTCTCATTTTTTTCCTTTCTTCTTCATTAATAGAGGACGGTTAGTTCTGATATGCCAATTTTTCTTGCATTCGAAGCATATCGCTTCTTTGCTAATTTCATTGTCGTCAATCGGTCTCTTATGGAAATTTTGCGTTCTCTGCTTCTTCAAGTTGAATCTTCCTCCCTTTCTATTCAACTTTCTAAATTTCTTAATCATAAGCGCTAGCTCCTCATCATCCATGTCATCATCTAAATCTGTATCATAAGAATCAATGTTAGACTTTAAAGCAATTAACTTCTTACCTTTAGGATATTCTCCATCATTTATCTGCTCCACTTCATATGACTGAAGTGTGCCTATTAATTTGTCAATTGGTAGAGGCATGATCATCTAGGTTTCTCTAATTGAATTCTTAACATAGTTCAAATCTTTCGAAAGCCCATGCAGTAGTTTGTTGACTTTCATTGGCCTTGAGATTGACTGCCTTAATAAGCCAGACCATTTACAATCTTTGTAAAGCGACCGAACATATCAATAATAGATTCTCCAGGCTTCATTATGAAGCTTTCATACTGTCCAAGCATAATGTTTATTTTGGTTTCCTTCACACGATCAGTCCCTTCGTAGGAAACATGTAATCTATCCCAAACTTCTTTTGTTGTTTCACAAGAAGAAATTCGGTTATACTCAGTGGGAGATAAGACACAGTATAAAGAGTAGATTACTTTTGTGTCAAGAGCCTGTCTCTTGGTCAATTCAGTTCGTGTTGTTTCGTCAGCATCAATAACTTCTTTCCCTTGGTCTAAAGCCGATGTTGCTTTAGGGTTAATCCATTTTTCTACAACATCCCACTCCAGAGGATCTCTGGATCTGAGAAATTTCTTCATCTTGTTCTTCCATATATTGTACTCCTCTCCATCAAAGTAAGGAGGTCAAGTGTTGCTTTGACCTTCAATGAAACTTGGAGCCAAAATACTAGCAATAAAGGATCTTTAGCTTAGAAGTAAAACACTTCAAAAAGTAAGCAAAACACTTCAATTGTAAGTGCTAGTATGAACACCTAGAGGGGGTGAATAGGTGTGAAGGTAAATTTTTACAAAGAGCAACAAAAATATTTTGCTTTAAATTTGAGCCTAAAGAACAAAAAATTTTGAGCAAGTTCAGACTTTAACTATAAACAGAATTACAAACAAAGTAAAGGAGTTTAGGAAAGAGAATAAGAACACATAAGTTATAGTGGTTCGGCTTAGATTAAGCCTACATCCACTCTCCCACATTGACAGTCTTCTGGCTAGTTTCCACTATGAATCAAAAGAGAATTTACAATCTGTGATCTCAACTTCACAGTACAGAGTCTCTACTGCTCTCTCACCAAGTTACACTATAAGTCTCTCTCTTTTGAGTACAACTTTGAGCTCACTATAAGAAGTAACAAGAGAATGGGAAGCTTCAGACTTTGGAATTTCTCTTTCACATACACTTTCGAACAACTAGAGAGTCATTCTTAAATACTCCTTCATGCCTTCTCGGCCATTGGTATTTTCCAAATGAATTCTTCCAATCAACCCATTTGACAGAATCAATAAATGAGATCTCGAGTCGTTTGAAGATTGTGATGAAAGCTCATCAATCCTGTTGCCCATACAATCAGGATTTTGGTTTCCATAAGTAGATTCTTTCCAAATTTACTTGCCTTCCGAAAATATTTGATTTATCTAAATTGATTTCAATAAAGTGTGATCAATCTTGTAGGTGATATTTCCAACCAGAAGACCATATAAACCTTTACGAACCGAACCCTTGAAGAGAGAAAGATAATTCCGCGTCTAGATAAGTCTTCATTCTTCTCTTGCATTCAGTTTGGAATTCATCAGAGTGGACAGACTTCTGATGTAAAATAGACTTTGACACAAAAGTCTAGGAGTCTTCAGACTTTGACATAGAATTCTGGAAATCTTCACAACATAATGTAAATAATTTTTGTCAGCTTCAAAATATCAAATGAGTTTTCTTCAACAGTCCGAGGGTCGACAACATCAATAACACATCAACCATAGTGTAGTAATTAAATCATTTTAATGCCAAAACATTTTATAATGCCAACATGGAGAATCCCTTGGGTTTTCTGAAAATCCCACTTTCACGGTTAACCCTATAGTATTTTTCGAAATCCACATGTAAAGCCTTGAATAGTACTCACACCTCACGGCTCAGCAAATCCAAATTCTCAATCCCGACTTCAAGGTTTAGAATGGTTTACGTAAAAAGTTTTGGAATTTTGAAAACACCACACATTTCTTAAAACATTTGAGAGCGGTGCCATGGTACATAGCAATTTCAATGCAAATCGAGAGATTTTCTAAAACAATTTACGGATAAAATTTTCAAAGCTTCATAGTCGCAAAAATTGATGTATATTCGAAGGCCAAAACTGTAACCACTCATAGGAAATATGAAGATTTCCTCAATTTCCTAGCCCCAACCAACTCCATCATCACATATTCCACCATCCAACACAAGAATTCAAACAAGACAATCTAGTAATGCAATTCCTCAGGCAACAACAGCAGTGCATTATATATATTAGTAGACTTCAGCTTGCCTTAGGTCCGACAGCATCGATGGCAAGCGAGTAGTGAGCTACGGGTATGGCCGAGGCAAATTTGAGAGCTCACGGGTCACTAGGTCCAACTTGGTAACAGCAAAACGCGAGCAAGTGGCGTTGGTGGCATGCTGTGAGACGAAGAGGTAGCCGGTGACGCGGTGGTTGACAGCAGCAAGACGCACGCGATAAAAGGGCGAGAAGCCAACGACGATGATGGCGAGGGGGTTGCAGTCTCTCTCTCTTTCTCTCTCTCTCTCTCTCTCCGCGATTTCCTCCTTGTGAACTTTGCCTGTCTCTTCTTTGGCTCTTTTGCTTCCCCTGTGGTTGATTAATGTAGTCAACAAACTGCCTTCTTCGGTGGCAGCGACGAGTGGAGACAGCTCGAGTAGTGCATGGCTGCCCTTGAAGAGTTTCGGCTGCCGTGTCTCCCTTCCCATGCCTATATGTGTCTCTTCTTTTGTTGACCGCATGGGTCAATTATGCGGGCCTTCGTGGTAGTCGACAGGAGAGGAAATCCGGCGCATGAAGGAGGGGTGGCCAACATGATCGCATGGTTGCTGACTTCAGAGTTCCTTCCTTGGCGTACTCGGGTCAGCAAGGTCGAAAAATATGGTCGTTGGTGAGGCTGTTCATATGGTCCTCTAATGAGAGGGAGAGTGATGACGAGGCGCAAAAAAAATTTGGGGCCTTCAACTTAGTTGGTGAGACGGCTCGGGGTTGACGTTTGTCTTCCTTGCCGATCACCGTACGCAGGAAACTTTGGACAGATGACATTGCGAAACTTATTGGTATACAATGTCTTGGTCCCGCGACGATAGTATCGGAATGGCATTTATAATTGGTGTCAACGGCGTGGTCTGACGATAGTCTTGTCAATCCGTCACGGTCTGTTACATACTCGAGGTCTGGCGAAATCCGGATATCACACATTTAGTCTGGGATAGACTTCATGTTACTTATGAAGGGACTAATTGTGTAAAAGAGACAAAAGTAAACTTCCTGCTTGGCCAATATGAATCATTCAAGATGAAGTCAGGAGACTCGGTTAGAGATATGTTCAGTCGTTTTACAGAAATTGTAAATGATTTGGCATATCAAGGGCATCCAATTTCTTCTCCAATGAAGGTCAACAAAATTTTGCGAGGTCTCTCAAAAGATTGGAACCATGTTAAGACCTCAATCCAAGAGACTCAAAGGATTATGCTATTCTCCATTGATGAATTGATTGACACTCTTCAATCTTATGAAGTTGAACAAATTATTAATGAATATCTTGAAGGTAAGAAGTCCATTGCTTTAAAATTTAAAGTTGATTATGATGATACAGACTAAAAAGATGACATAGACGACGAAGAACTTGCTTTTATGATCAAGAACTTCGAAAAGCTAAGTAGAAAAGGAAGGAAATTCAGTGGAAGAAGACAATACAAGTAAAATGGGCATAAAAGAACAATGAAAGAAGATGATGAGCAAGGAAATGTATGCTTGATGGCACATTCAAACTTGGACTCAAATTTGGAGTCAGAATGAGACTCAGAATCGGAGTCTAACTTAAACACAGCCTCAGAATGCGACAAGCAAATCGAGGTAAAACATTAAAGAATTCATATTAAAGTTTCAAAGTATATAAATGAGCTTTGCTTAAACCTCAAATCTTCTCTTAAAAGGATCTCCGGACTAAAAAAGGAGAATTCATGGCTTAGGTAACAGGATCTTTCTCGAAGAAAAAGTTTGAAATTTTGCAAAAAGATTTTCTACAAATAAAAGAAAGTCGAGATTTACTTGTTAAAGAAAATGATTCTTTAAAAAATGATTTTTCAAATATTTCGACAACATTTTCAAATGGTTAAAAAACATTAGATCATATCCTTTCCATACAAGTACCTTATTAGAATAAGTCGAGACTTGGTTTCAATATGGAAAGTGATTCTCTAATAGATTTTCCTAAAGTCAATGAGAGATTTAGACAACGACCTTCTAGACTTGTGTCATAGGCCGAGAGTTCCTTGGCCGTGGAACCACCCGTGAGGCGCCTGGAATTCCGCTCGCGAGGCACCTCACGGGTGGTTCCACGGCCAAGGAACTCTCGGCCCGTGACACTTGCATACTAGAAGCATTTTTAGAGCATTTTTACAAAATCTATTGGTTGAAACACCCTCAAGTGTTCAAATTGTGGAAACTCGGAACACTTTGAGAAGGAATGTCCTAAAATTTGGAGACCTATTAAGAAAGATTGAGTAAAAACAACATACTCTACTAACTCTTATGGACCCAAGAAACTATGGGTACAAAAAAAAAATGACTTGTTTTTGCAGGAAATAAAGGAAAAGAAGAAAGAGAATTTGGTAAGAAATGTATTTTTTTTCTCAATTTGATTTGGGCATATAATTCTTATTATACTTGATATTCGATATATTATCTTTGTGCCTTGATTGAATTAGACTTTATAATGACCGTATTCTATGATTTGTTTTATTGAAGCAAGTATCGTGTGATTTGTTTTTGTGATTTGTGAGTTGCGATTTGATTTAATATGTGTAATTGATTTGATATCTTTCTTAGAGGTAATGCAAATTATTTTATCTTATTTTATGCTCTCTAATTTTGTCATATTTTGCGAAGTGAAAATCTGTTTTACGTGATATTAATTTATTATGCAAAGTATTCTTTCTTAAGTATTCAAGGATTTTATTCTCTTGGATTTTAATGTGCCATGACCAAGTGAGAATTTATTTTTCAAGATAATATGTTCTTTCCTTAAATAATATGTTATGATGAGTTAAGAAAGAATATTTGATTATCTATGGAGATTTTCTATTTTGCTCTAACGAAATGGAAGGATCCAAATTGATGGATACCAAAAAGAAAATGAGTTCATTGCAGGAAATTCTATAAGGGAATAATGACCACAAATCTACGCAAATCATGGTGCAATCAGAAAAGTATCTCATGCGAAGATTGGCAATGATTACTCTTAATCAATGGTATATTTCAAACATATACCTTGGGATTGTTATCTGTCATACAAGAATTTGCAAGTGGCAAAACAATATTCCATATGGATTTTGGAAAGCTCAATCTGAAAATTGTGGAGATTCTATGCTATTTTCTAGAGGCTTAGAAATTCTCTTCCTTGTGCAAAGTTATCACAAATTGTTGAGCAAGTCCACAATGTGTCATACAAAAGGTTAAATTCTAGACAAGCTTGATTGAAGAAAACAAATTTCTGCCTCGAATTTCAAAAAACAAACGATCGTTGTGGATATTGTTGCTACAAAGGAAATAATGGAAAAATATTTTGCTCAACGTACATATGCCACAATTAGTGCTATTCACAAATATTGTCATGATGACACGGGGAGAACGTGAATCCAAAAGAAAGGAAAAGAATCGTGATCACCACAAAAATGCGGCAAATTGAGGGGGAGCGTTGACTAATTATGGAAAAATCTTGTTGAATTCATCGTGATCTTGTGGAAGGAATGAGGGAAAAGGTAAATGTGACAGAACTTCTTAAGTTCTACAAAATCTGGTTAGTGTATCTTCTATTACCTTTTGTCATTAACAAATCTCTAATCGATATTATCATTTTATTATGAAAAAAATGGTAAGTGAATTTCATAATGAATCTGTAATTTTTATTGGATATTTGCTGATATATATGATCGAAGTGAGTCATATTACATATCTTTGATATTCAATTTACTTTATAAAATTTGATTATTTGGAAATTGTGCAAGACATATTTGTTGTCGCTTTATATTTTCTACGTGATACTATTTCCATTGTTATCACTTTTTGATTATGACAAAAAGGGGCAGAGAATATAAATATGCATATGTTTTGATTGGTTGATACTATTTATTACATAATATTGAGATGCAATTATTTTTCTATATATTGTTATGCTCAATCTATTTGCTATCTTCTGCTATCTTTTGATTTGAATTACATTATTCTTTAAAGATTGCCCTAATTTATTAATATTTGTAAAAGCGTGTTTATATATTTGCATATTAAGAGATTGTTTTGTCTTCATTGAAAATGGGGAGATTGTTAGGGAAATTCCTTATGATGTTTTGAAAATGACAAAATAAATCAAAGGCTACTAACGTATTTAATGATTTAGTAATAGACTATGTAGATGATAGAACATGTAAATGATATTGTTGAAGTCTATACTTGAAAGAACCAGAAGATAGACTATATGCTGAAGCTGAACTTATTCAGACTGTGTCCAGACCTTAAGGCTAAATATGTTCAGCAGCATAATATGTTTAGGCTTACGTCCAAATTGTAAAGTTTATTTCAGATGCAAGACACTCAGACTTTACATACATAACAAGACACAAGTCTAGAACATGATAAGCTCTAGACTGTGACAAGGTCCAGAACGAGACAACTTGACGGGACGTAACACAACCCCAAACAAATAATGGCTAATGATCTCGTTTCAATTTCATATCAAGATAGACTTGATTAACTCAATCTAATTGATTGACAATTGGATTTTGAAGATAAGAACTTTCTAAACAGAGAAGTTCTACTTATGGAAACCAAGATTTATTGATTGACAATTGGATCTTGAAGATAAGAACTTTCTAAATAGAGAAGCTCTACTTGATTAACTCAATCTAATTGATTGACAATTGGATCAAACTTTACTCAAAATTTATTTTATTCCGCATTTATCTGCCGAGGTTTATTTTAAACACCTATTCACCCCCCTCTAGGTGTTCGTACTAGCACCATCACTCGAAAGGGAACTTGTCTTCAAAATTGATTTCATCAATATATTTATTAAAGGTAAGTGAGATTCTTCGCCAGAAAGCCAGATATTAATAATAAATCTTGTATGTATTGATTCCTTGTCAAAAGATCAATAATCCCGAGTCTGATTATATTTTTGTTTTGGATTTGGTTTCAAAAGAAAGACTTCTAGAGTAAAATAGACTTTGACAACATTCCACGATATAACATAGAAGTCTAATATTTTTTAGAATAAGAACAAGAATAGGAAAATTTTGTCAACTTCAAAACCTGATAAGAGTTTTCTCAACAATCTCCCCCTTTTTGATGATGACAAACATTTTATGCAGATTTAATCATTATATGAAATTTATCCTCTTTAAGCTCCACATCGTCAGGTACAACCAAACGTCCTTGGAACCTCAGTGTTTCTTCATCAGAAATCCAAAAGTCAGCCTTTCTTTGCTCAGTGTCCTCCTGTAGAATCTTTCGCACATCTGGGTTTGTCGGTTGGAGTAGCTTGATTTTAATCTGGACATCCAGTTCAATTCTGAGGGTGGCTATAAGACTCGAAAGGTGGACTACCCCAAATTCTCGAGCTCTCTCAATTAGGTTCCACTCCTTAATTAGTATATAAGCAACTGAAGACTTTCAACTCGAAGCATCAATGACCTTTTTCGCCTTTCCTGGGTGATATAGGATATCACAATCGTAGTCCTTCAGCAATTCTATCCATCAGCACTGTCGCAACCTAAATTTTTGTTGCACCACCTAGATTTAGGCTAATGGACTACCAAGTCTTTAAAATTAGCTTGGGCTCTCCCAAGCCTATACCAACTCACGACTTAAGTTCAAATATTTAGTATGCAAATGAATTTTAACTAGGAGTCGCCACTAATCGGTTTATGGTAGGTCGATTAAATACCTAAGTAAAATAATAAGAGAATTATTTTACTCCTACAAACTAGAGACTAAGGGTACATGGACTTGATTACACTAGATTTCTCTAATGCCCTTTCGGTACCATTTCTTTTCAATTTTCAAAAATGTTTTTGCAGGAGCTTGGATTTATTTTAACCTAAATTACTATTATGAAATGGGGTGATCACACAAATGCTCAATCAGTATTAAAAATCGAATAAAAGAAATTGCACCAAATGAATTCCACACACTAATACTTCTTTGAATTTTTCTTTTAACTAGAACTTTATCGTAAACCATGCATTTAAACTATATGACCTAATTTTACTAACAAGCTATTTCTAATTAAATGAACCTAACATGCAAACTAATTGACATCCACCTAATATTTGTTGTATATTTTCTTATTAAAATTGGGAATTAACAAAAACCTTAATTAAATGATCTAAAATGAATAATTTTATAATATGTTTTAAGGATTAATTTGACTTAAACCATATCCTATCTTAGAAAACTTTTTTTTTTTAAATGGATGAGATTACTAAAATATGCAGACTTTATCTAAGACCCTACTTTTGAGAAAAATGTTATTTAGGTCCAACCCTAACTTATTTCGAAACAAATCATCTAAAAATGCAATCCTAATTTATGAAACAAACCTAGTCTAAAGCAAGATTTGATTTTTTCATTCTTTATATTTTTTTGTGTTATAAACATTACATCTAAACAATCAAGATATCCTCTCTAAGCTCCACATCATCAGGTACAACCAAACGTCCTCGGAACCTTAGTGTTTCTTCATCAAAAATCCGAAAGTCAGCCTTTCTTTTCTCAGTGTCCTCCTGTAGAATCTTCTGCACATCTGGGTTTGTCGGTTGGAGTAGCTTGATTCTAATCTGGACATCCAGTTCAATTCTAAGGGTGGCTATAAGACTCGAAAGGTGGACTACCTCAAATTCTCGAGCTCTCTCGATTAGGTTCCACTCCTTAATTAGTATATGAGCAACTGAAGACTTTCGACTCAAAGCATCGACAACCTTTTTCGCCTTTCTCGGGAGATATAGGATATCACAATCATAGTCCTTCAGCAATTTTATCCATCGGCGCCGTCGCAACCTAAATTTTGGGTGCTCCACTTAGGTTTAGGCTAATGGACTACCAATTCTTTTAAATTAGCTCGGGCTCTCCCAACCCTATACCAATTCGCGACTTAAGTTCAAATATTTAGCATGCAAATGAATTTTAACTAGGAGTCGGCACTAATCGGTTTATGGTAGGCCGAGTAGACACCTAAGTAAAATAATGAGAGAATTATTTTACTCCTACGAACCAGAGACTAAGGTATAGGGACTTGATTACACTAGATTTCTCTAATGCCCTTTCGGTTCCATTTCATTTCAATTTTCAAAAATGTTTCTGCTGGAGCTTGGATTTATTTTAACCTAAATTACTATCATGAAATGGGGTGATCACGCAAATGCTCAATCATTATTAAACATTGAATAAAATAAATTGCACAAAATGAATTCCACACTAATATTTCTTTGAATTTTCTTTTAACTAGAACTTTATCGTAAACCATGCAATTCAACTATATGACCTAATTTTACTAGCAAGCTATTTCTAATTAAATGAACCTAACATGCAAACTAATTGACATCCACCTAATATTTTTTGTAGATTTTTTTTTATTAAACTTGGGAATTAACAAAAACCTTAATTAAATGATCTAAAATGAATAATTTTCTAATATGTTTTAAGGATTAATTTGACTTAAACCATATCCTATCTTAGAAAACTTTTTTTTAATGGATGAGATTACTAAAATATTCAAACTTTATCTAAGACCCTACTTTTGAGAAAAATGTTATTTAGGTCCAACCCTAACTTATTCCGAAAAAATCATCTAAAAATGCAATCCTAATTTATGAAACCAACATAGTCTAATGCAAGATTTGATTTTTTCATTCTTTATATTTTTTTTTGTTATAAACATTACATCTAAACAATCAAGATATCCTCTTTAAGCTCCACATCGTCGGGTACAACCAAACGTCCTCGGAACCTCAGTGTTTCTTCATCAGAAATCTGAAAGTCAGCCTTTCCTTTCTCAGTGTCCTCCTGTAGAATCTTCCGCACATCTAGGTTTGTCGGTTAGAGTAGCTTGATTATAATCTGGTCATACAGTTCAATTCTGAGGGTGGCTATAAGACTCGAAAGGTGGACGACCTCAAATTTGAATATCCAATCTAGAGCTCTGTCGATTAGGTTCCACTCCTTAATTAGTATAGGAGCAACTGAAGACTTTCGACTCAAAGCATCGACGACATTTTTCGCCTTTCCTGGGTGATATAAGATATCACAATCGTAGTCCTTTAGCAATTCTATCCATCGGCGCTGTCGCAACCTAAATTTTGGTTACACCACCTAGGTTTAGGCTAATGGACTACCAAGTCTTTAAAATTAGCTTGGGCTCTCCCAAGCCTATACCAATTCGCGACTTAAGTTTAAATACTTAGCATGCAAATGAATTTTAACTAGAAGTCGCCACTAATCGGTTTATAGTAGGTCGACTAGACACCTAAGTAAAAAATGAGAGAATTATTTTACTCCTACGAACTAGAGACTAAGGGTACAAGGACTTCATTACACTAGATTTCTCTAATGCCCTTTCGGTTCCATTTCATTTCAATTTTCCAAAATGTTTTTGGGAGCTTGGATTTATTTTAACCTAAATTACTATCATGAAATGGGGTGATCACACAAATGCTCAATCATTATTAAACATTGAATAAAATAAATTGCACAAAATGAATTCCACACTAATATTTCTTTGAATTTTCTTTTAACTAGAACTTTATCGTAAACCATGAAATTCAAGTATATGACCTAATTTTACTAGCAAGCTATTTCTAATTAAATGAACCTAACATGCAAACTAATTGACATCCACCTAATATTTTTTGTATATTTTCTTATTAAAATTGGGAATTAACAAAAACCTTAATTAAATGATCTAAAATGAATAATTTTCTATTATGTTTTAGGGATTAATTTGACTTAAACCATATCCTATCTTAGAAAACTTTTTTTTTTTTTAATGGATGAGATTACTAAAATATTCAAACTTTATCTAAGACGCTACTTTTGAGAAAAATGTTATTTAGGTCCAACCCTAACTTATTTCGAAAAAAAATCATCTAAAAATGCAATCCTAATTTATGAAACCAACATAGTGTAATGCAAGATTTGATTTTTGTTCATTCTTTATATTTTTTTGTGTTATAAACATTACATCTAAACAATCAAGATATCCTCTTTAAGCTCCACATCGTTAGGTACAACCAAACGTCCTCGGAACCTCAGTGTTTCGTCATCAGAAATCTGAAAGTCAGCCTTTCTTTTCTCAATGTCCTCCTGTAGAATCTTCCGCACATCTGGGTTTGTCGGTTGGAGTAGCTTGATTATAATCTGGACATACAGTTCAATTCTGAGGGTGGCTATAAGACTCGAAAGGTGGACTACCTCAAATTTGAATATCAAATCTAGAGCTCTCTCGATTAGGTTCCACTCCTTAATTAGTATATGAGCAACTGAAGACTTTCGACTCAAAGCATCGACGACCTTTTTCGCCTTTCCTTGGTGATATAAGATATCACAATCGTAGTCCTTCAGCAATTCTATCCATCGTCGCTATCGAAACCTAAATTTTGGTTGCACCACCTAGGTTTAGGCTAATGGACTACCAAGTCTTTAAAATTAGCTCGGGCTCTCCCAAGCCTATACTAATTCGCTACTTAAGTTCAAATATTTAGCATGCAAATGAATTTTAACTAAAAGTTGCCACTAATCGGTTTATGGTAGGTCGATTAGACACCTAAGTAAAATAATTGGAGAATTATTTTACTCCTATGAACTAGAGACTAAGGGTACAGGGACCTGATTACACTAGATTTCTCTAATGCCCTTTTGGTACCATTTCTTTTCAATTTTCAAAATTTTTTTTTGCAGGAGCTTGAATTTTTTTTAACCTAAATTACTATCATGAAATGGGGTGATCACACAAATGCTCAATCATTATTAAACTTTGAATAAAATAAATTGCACCAAATGATTTCCACACACTAATATTTCTTTGAATTTTCTTTTAACTAGAACTTTATCGTAAACCACGCATTTAAACTATATGACCTAATTTTACTAACAAGTTATTTCTAATTAAATGAACGTAACATGCAAACTAATTGACATCCACCAAATATTTTTTGTATATTTTCTTATTAAAATTGGGAATTAACAAAAACCTTAATTAAATTATCTAAAATGAATAATTTTCTAATATGTTTTAGTGATTCATTTGACTTAAACCCTCCTATCTTTGAAAACTATTTTTTTTTTTTTAAATGGATGAGATTACTAAAATATGCAAACTTTATTGAAGAGGCTTGTGAGAAAAATGTTATTTAGGTCCAACCCTAACTTATTCCGAAAAAATATCTAAAAATGCAATCCAAATTTATGAAAACCAACATAGTCTAATGCAAGATTTGATTTTTCATTCTTTATATTTTTTTGTGTTATAAACATTACATCTAAACAATCAAGATGTTCAACAAATAAAGAATTAAAATAATCAAAAAAATAATTTGTTGTCTCATAGGTTAAATTAACGATTACTCTAACACTAAACATCACGACATATAAAAAATGTTTCGAAATAATTAACAATCTAATCCGAAGTCTTATGGACCAAATTAATAATTATAATGAATTAACAATTAAAATACTATAAAAAGCCCAAAAATTAATATAATTAAAAACATGATCCGACATCTTACAGATCAAATTAATAATTACAATAATTTTGGGTTAAACCTTTGCGTATAATGAGTATTGACATCCAATTTTCAAATTTGTATGATAATAACAAAACTTAAATAAATAATATAAAATCAATGAAAAATAAAAAAAAAAAAAAAGAAAAGCAAACAACCTAAGGGGAACTTGGACGAGGGTAGCAAGTTGGTCATCGCTGGGTGGAGGGTAGCTGGCATTGGAGCTCCAACGGTGGCTGGGCAGAGATGGTGATGGCGCAGTGGAGGGCAGGCGGGGCTGCTGGTAGCGTGGCAAGTGTTGAAGGATGGCGAGTGGAGTGGCGAGGAGCGCTATAGGCGTTGAAAGCAGTAGCAGCACGTAGCTCGAGCTAGGAACCGCAACAAAGATGCTTGGTTATCGCGGGTCGTCGTGGGCGGAGATAGCATGGGTGTTGGCGCAGGGGCTTTTGGCATCCAATGCTGTTGGTGCGGACATAGAGACGTGGAGGTCGCTGAGTGAGTGGTGAAGGCTTTAGGGAAAGGCAGAGAGGGGCATCGTCGGGTGCTAGCTCATGGGCAAAGCGGTAGAGGCAAAATCAGCAAGTTGCAGGAAGCGTTGATGAGCGAGATCGCCGCGGCAAGCTTCATGGGGAGACCGGTGAAGCGGTGGTGGCGGAAGCGTGGTGGCAGAGGCATGGTAACAACTGGCGAAGGCGGTGCCGGTGCGGGCGCGGCAGGCTTCGGAGCTTCGGCGTCGGGTTGGACAACAGTAGGTCGCGGGTGTAGAGGTGCGGCAGTGGAAGTTGACTCGAGCAGCAGGGGTCATCAACGGGGAGGTTTGCGAAGAAGAAGAAGAATGACTGTTCTTCTTTTTCCTTTTTTTTCCTTTTCGTTTTCTCTCACACCCTCCCCTATCTTCTCACGTCATCTCTATCTATTTTTTGTGCTTTTCTACCCCCTGCTACCTCTCACTCACCTTTCTCTCTTCCTTTGACCCCCGAGAAGCCCCTCATCCGAAGCCTTGCCCTCCCTATTTATAGAGCAAAAACAAGTTTGTTCTGCCGATAAAGATTTGCATATATTGACCCAATCACTGAATATAATCCTTCAAAAAGAGGAGATGCATCCAACAAGAAAATACCTCCAAATTCTTTGTGAAGATTTTCTAAGATAATTCACTCAACTTTTGATAAGGCCCAGTTATCCAAAATCTTTCAAAATCTCCCTCCACAACAAAATATTTTATTATATAGATTATCTGTGGCATCCCAAAATTCAAAGCCAAGCCATAAGGTGTGTTAAAGTCTTTAATTAGATGATTTGTGTATATGATTGTGAAAATTGAAATTCGATAGATTAATAATTTATGCTTGGCCACGTGCCTTATAAATTAAATCTTAATGAACAAAATGTCCCAAGACTTTGGCCAAGATTGAAAATTGAAATTTTAAAAAAATAAAAATAAATAAATATATATATATTTGTAGAAGAATTTCAAAAAAAAAAAAAAAAAAGAAGAAGAGGAAAAAGGGTTAATTTTTAGGAATGGGCCTTAGGCCCATTGGCCTAAGCTTAGTGGGCCGAATGGCCAGCCCAAATGGAGGCCCACGGAAGGGCTATCGCCGGCCCATTAAGGCCCAAAGGAAGAGGTGGCCGGCCCATCATGGACCTTGCCAAGTGGCAAGAAAAGTCCCCATGCATTGGTCCATTTGAGTGGCATGTAATCATTAGCCATGATGAGCGGCCATTTTGTTCGCCCAAGGAGAGAGAGAGAGAGAGAGAGAGAGAGAGAGAGGTGTGCAAGAGAGAGAGAGTTGTGCGAGAGAGGAGCGGCCGAGAGAGAAAGGAAGGAGGGAGTCGCCGTCGCCGCCGTGTCCGTCCACCGTACGCCGTCGTTTGTTCATCCTAGAGGCAAGTGGAGTCCTCTAGCTTCTCTCGCATGCTTGTGTATTGTTTGCTTGTTAGATTTTGGGTGTTTTAAGTGAGAAAAACCGAGGTAAGGTTGGTTTGTTCTTAAGTCGTGTGACTGTTCTTGCTCGGATTGTGTGAGTCAGTAACTTGTTTGAGCATGCATGTGTGTTTGGAGTCCGATTTTGGCTTCAATTTATTCATGAAAGTTGTAGATAACATCTTTTAATATAACATACTGAAATTTCGTATAAAATGATGGAGATTTGAGGGGTTAAAGTCTTGTTATACTGAGACCTCAGATCTGGAGAGTTTTTACTGACCTCTTGCTGGATTCGTGGTGGCATGTTGGTTTTTGTTGAGAATCTCACTTCTATGTCTCCATGAAAGTTGTAGGAGACATCTTAAAGTACAACATACTCAAATTTGAAGTGAAATGAACAAGTAAAGCCTAGTGAATCGACTAGATCTTGAAGATGATGGTTCTGGTGATGTATTCCGAGATACCCGAGACTTCAAGGACTTAAATGATGACTATAATCTGGTTATTTGACCTATATATCCTCATGAAAGTTGTAAAGGACACCTTGATGTATAGCATATCTAAATTTCAGAGGAAACGGAAGAGAATAGCTAGGTGAAATCTCAATATTTCGGAGATGTGTTCACTGGACGATGCGGTAATGGATCCAGAAGCTTCGTGAGGTTGTATAAAATAATCTAAAAATAATATGGCTTGTAGTTCTGCATTAAAGTTGCACGAAAATGTCTTGGCTATCACTCTGTAAACTTTCATAATTTTTTAACGCCGTATGGATATTTTAATCGAATTTATTCAGAAACTGTGCATTCGGGTCATTATCCGAATATTATGTGCTATTTAGTGGAAATTGTGAAATTGTGTGAAATTCAAGTTGGCCATGAATTTTGCATGCAATTGTCATCCTATTGGTTTGATTGATGATTACTTGAATTTTATGATTTTGGGAAATTATAAATATTGAATTTAATATTTATTTATGAAAATAAATAAATATGATAATAAAATTAAATAAAAATAATCATAATGAAATAAAAGGGATTATTTTATTGGCCATAAATTCCATTGAATTTATTAGTAAATATTATGCATTGTTACATGTATGATAAGACATTGATGTATGTATGACCATGAATTGTGATGCATGTGAGAATCATATGCCATGTTAAATGAGATCAAAATAATGATAAATGTGGATAATGATAAGTGAGTAAGTGGTTGTGGTAGAGGATGAGGCCGGAATGTATAGAGATGCATTGCCGGAATTCCCTGGGAGATTCAGGATGCCCGGAATGTGGGGGGCCGGAAGCCTTGTCGGACGTCTTTGCCCGAAAGGAATGCCTCGTGATGCTAGGATTGGGGTGCGGGATGCCCGGCCAGGGATGTAAATGCCAGAAGCCCTATCGGAGGTTTCTGCCCGAAGGGAATGCCTCGTGATGCTAGTTGAGATGCGAGATGCCCGGAATGTGGGGGGCCGGAAGCCCGGTGGCCATGGGATGATGATAATGATGATGATGATGATATGTGATGTGATATGATGATCACCCATGATATGATATGCATGATGATATGCATGGTGATGATAATGATGATGATGACATGTATGATGTAATGATGCCATGATGATGATGACATGTATGATGTAATGATGCCATGATGATGATGACATGTATGATACGATGATGATATATATATGTATGTGTTATAAATTGATATGATGATGCATGATAGTATGCGCATGGCTTCAAGGTAAGTAATGCTTGCAATTCATGTATGATTACATGATGCATTGAGTTGTTATTGGATTTCCCTATCTGCTGAGTGGTTGTACTCACCCCTTTTGGGGAATAACATTTCAGATTAGCAGTATGCCGCTTCCTGCCGTCACGCGGGGGGTGTTTTACGGTCTACCATCCGATGTAGAGGTCGAGTGTGCTGAGATAGACTGTCCCTTTGTTCCCGGACTGACTTTTATTCGAGTACGTTGTCTAGTGATGTATGACATAGGCCTGGCTGGGGGCCCTGTCATTCAGGAGTTCATTTCTGTGCATGTTCGTCGGGATGGAGCGATGTGAGGGATGTTGCCGCTGCCACCGCTTGATGCACCGGGTTGGGTGTGAGACCCGCGCGCGCGATGAGTAGGAGCCGGATCTTTTGATGTAGATAGCCGACACTTTTGATGGGGGGTTTATGCTTGTATGATGTTGAGGGTCGAGAGTTTCTTTTTGAGGTTTTAGGTTGGACGTGGCTGAGTCCTAGCCTTTCCTTTTGTTGTACCGACCCGAAGGGAATCCCATCATGTTATATATGTATGTAAGTAAAGTGTCGTGGCTTGTTTATAAAATTATGGTGATTAGTGGTGTGTATTTGTATCATGGTTGGTAGGGGGAGAGACAGTGATGTTTTAATTTGCTTCCGCTAATGAGTTGCGTTGGGACCGATTGTTTAAAAAAAAAAAAACGTGTCTGCGAATTGTGACACTTCTTCGAAAGAAAGAAAGGTAATAAAGTGTAACATCGGCACCGGTGACGACCTGCGAAGGGTTCGGGGTGTCACATTATCCCTTATCATTCTTCCTTTTTTTTTTCATTTTCATTCATTTTTTAGAGCAACTTTTAAAAGATAGTTAAATATTATTGTTACCTAAATGTAAATGAACAATTAAATAAAATAGTTAAAATTTATGTGTCAACAGCTGCCCCTCTTTGAAGGTGAGCTCGTAGAGATGACATTCAAAGACAAATTGAAACCTAAATTTTGACTATGCATATACACTAAATGATTTTTTTTGTTGGAAAATAAATTCAATTTTGAAGTGCAATTTATCTGATGCATGGAAATGCTAATGCAAATGGTAAAGTAACCTATCTAGAATAACTTACCTTCGAGGAGAGTAGAGTAATTCAAGATAGTTTGTGTTACATGTCCGGAACCCGTACCGTTCAACGATCACCTAAAATAGTAATGAGACTTTATAAGGAGATTGCTTTCCTAGGGCCCGTACTTTTCTACGGTCGCCTAGTATGGCGGCAAGGTTTTGTAAGGAAACTACTTTCCTAAGACCCGTACCTTTCTACGGTCACCTTGATGAAGAAATTGATTTTCCAGGACCTATACCATTCTACGGTCGCCTAAATTAGGAAATAGATGTTGTCTATGACCCATACCATTCTACGGTCGCCTAAACGGGGATTCACTTTCTATGACTCGTAGCATTCTACAATCGCCTAAACGGAGATTCACTTTCCAAGACTCGTACCATTCTACGGTCACTTGAATAGGGAAATAAATGTTGTCTAGGACCCGTACAATTCTACGGTCGCCTAAACAGACTAAATCTAGAGAAAAATCTTTGGGGGGAAAACTCAATCAAATACTCAAGAGGGAATGCCTATGCAATGACAAGTATTTACGATATGGATAGAGATATACTTATCTGGTAACATCTCTGTTCCTTGGGGATATGTCTCCTACAAAACACAATTGTAGGAGAGGCAATATGCATTCACAGACATGCATTAATTCAAGTGAAGTTCATGCGTGATGATTTCTATCAATCTTGCATCACCTAATTTCCATTGGGAAAGATTTTAAAAGAATATTCTAATTTGAACACATGAGTGTCGTGGATGTGTCAAATGAGGGATCTTTTAGTCTGAAAGGACTTTTCACTCATCCTCATTAAAAGGGTCATTTCATCCTGACATTCGATGCGAGATTTTGACAATCACTTTATCTAACCATTGTCATGCCAAACAAGGGTCCGAGAAATCTCGCAAGTGGTACGACCTTACTAATTTGAGAGGTCTTTAACGGGTATCGTAATGCGGGTATGGTCAATAGCTTAGCAAAGGGACTCTTTGAGTTGAGGCTATTGAAAAATGAATGATATTTCACAATCATCTTGGGGTTCACAAGTCAAGAACCATGAGAAATGAAGCAGAAATTATCTTACTCGCACTTCTTTAGGCAATGCTTTCAAACATATGAACTTTTACGTTAATTCAAGTGTCATAATTTGAAAAGACTTTGCAAGAGATGTAACATAGGCTAAGTTCATGGGTTGAGAAACGAAAAGATGATTAGGCTCAAAAAGTGTTTAGGGGGTCAAAGTTGGTGATCATCTTGACATTTCCACCAATTTTTTCTCTAATGTTGAAGATTTTCTTCACATCACAACTTCATTGATTGCAACCTCTGAGCATTTGAGTTTTTTTTTTTTTTTACCGCCTTGTTGGGGATACTACTCAATACATCAAGTGTTTGCTTTATCTCTTTGGGCATTGGCCTTGCTTTTACTAGGCATACTGCTTTTTCATGCCCTCCTTTTTTTTGCATTTATTTTCTTTGGACTCGCACAGCCTTCATCTTTTATCAGCATTGTAAACCATGCTACTTGAGTGGTTTGATTTTTCTTTCCTTGCCCCAGTGTGGGGGATGATCACCAACTGGGTTTAATATGAAACGAATTCATAGGCTCAAGGGGGCTATGCAATGGATAAAGTTTATAGGATAGAGAAAGAACTACTTAAAATCATATAATATGCCTTGGGAAAAGTATCATTTGAGGCAATGGTTTTGAAAACTTCATTGAGTTCATGAAAATCCATCAATCCTTTGATGTCATATGAAATGTGTGAACGTCATCATGTCATTGCACGAATAATAGTCCAGGATATCATGATTTACATAATAAATCCAATAAACAGTATATAAAACAATTTCCAGCTTAAACAGAATGTGTGCTATTCATGAAAAATTCTAGAAAATTAGCAAACAATGGAAATAAATTCTGAAGAATTACCACAATGTAGATAAGATCTAAGAAAACACATTTCATCAAGAACACCATATCAAACAAGGCTTCACAGAATACTTACAGGTCCATGCATCACCGAAAAAGGATCTTAACATTATCCATGCACAGTTTTGAAATCAATTTCGATTAAACCATTAAATAAACTCAGAAAAATTCTGAAATTCGGAAACGCTATACTTAAGACCTAGAGGTACAAGTTTTATGAAGAAATCGTAGTTCAATTTATTCTGGATTGAAAGATACAATCGATTTACTTTTCCTATTCTCGGTATCGTTTTCCAGATCTACCCGTGTTGAAGAAAAGTCATTTCCTTGATCATTACTGTTCCATTTACTCTTAAATTTTAGTATGTTATTCCTCATAGTATTACCTACAACTTTTTTTAAGGAATCAGGGTGATATTTTCAACGAAGAGTCACTTTACAGTCCATGAAGTCACTGAAGCCCAGTACAACATTTCCAGATCTAACATCTTCAAAATAAAAATCGTTTCACTAGGCTATACTTGTTCGTTTTATCTCAAAATTTATTATGTTAGTCTTCAAGATGTTCTCTACGTCTTTCATGAAGGGGTCGAAGTGAAATTCTCAGTAAAAAGTCACATGCAACACACAAAATCACCAAGAGGTCAACAAAACAGTTTCCAGATCTAATGTTTTCGTAGAAAAAGGGTTTCACCCATCAATACTTGTCCATTTTGTCTAAAATTTTATTATGTTATACTTCAAGGCGTTCTCTACAACTTTTATGAAGAGGTCGAAACAAGATTCCAAATAAAATGTCACATGCAACACACAAACTCGTGGACGGTCGGACTGGTCTTTCCGAAATCAACATGCATGGCCAACGAATCTCTCTCCAAAGCTCCAAAATTTCATCCCATCTACCACAACCAAGACTTACCATCTACTACACATACACACAGCAATGCAAAGAGTAGGTTTAGGACTTCACTTGCCTTAGATTCAAGCAGAAAACAGCAGCAAACAAAGGCAAAATGGCGACGAATGGGCAGACTTCTTCCTCGCGCGGGCTCCTCCTCCTCTCTCTCGGTTTCCCTCTCTCACTTGACAACTCCCTCTCTCTCTCTCTCTCACTCTCAAAACTGACCACTCCCTCTCTCTCTCTTTCTTTTTGGTTGTTTAAATACTTGCATGCTTCCCTTTTTGCATGGAGGGACACTTGTCCCCAAGAAGGAGACAAGTGTGTCCCTTGTTGAAGACACTTGGAGGAGGCCATGCGGCTCCTCCTCCCCTTCCATGCGGCGACAGCCCAATGGGCTTCATGGGCCGGCCTTTTGGCCCACTTTAGGCTCAACATTCTTGGGCCTAAAGTCCAAACTTAAGTGGCCCAAATTTTTCTTAAATAAGTCCATTTTTTTTTTTTACTTTTAACAATTTACCTTAAATCCTCACTTATATAAATACTAAATTACAATTTCATATGGCCATAAAACTTGAATCATAAAATCCATAAATTCCAATTTATAAAACACATTGCCAATGATAGGATTTACTTTCCTTTCAAATAATTATCCATTAAAAGCTTGGCTACAAATCTCATTGCAAATTATGGATCAAATGGCTACAATACATTTTGATGGTACTTCCATCACCTATTCATAGACTTTAATGTATCTGGAGGTTGCCATGAATTTTGGGATGCCACACCTCGAGAACCTCGTTCTTTGTGCCATCAAAAGCTTGCACAGAAGTCTATGTAGCATGTATCTTGGACGGGTCTACCTTGAGGCAGTGAAGAGTGGCTAGCAGGCATATGTTTAGGGCGAACCCATTATCAACGAGCACTCGGGACACATGAGAAGCCTTGTGCTTGAATGATATGTAGAGTGCTTTGTTATGCTCCCTACCCTCAAAAGGGAATTCCTCATCACAAAAAGCAATCATGTCTTTGAGAAGGACCGATCCAACAAAATCCTCGAGCTTATCTGGCTCAACTATTTCTGGTACACGAATTTCACTAAGCACCTTCATCAGCAATTTTTGATTCACAAGGGATGTTAGTAGGAGTTCGAACAAAGAGATCTGAGTAGGCATCTTTCGCAACTGTTCAACCACATTATATTCACTTGCTTTAATCACAGCCAGAAATTCCTTAGCCTTTTTGTCAATGACAGGCTTCGTAGGTTGGGCACCAGTTTGAGCATAAGTCCGCCCAGACCTTGTAACCAGGTCAACATATAGGTCGTAGGACCAATGGACCGCCTTATTGTTGACTTACTCATATGGCTGGGGCATCTCGATCACTATCTCCTCATTGGATGCATCTTCTAATGGGGGCATGTCAATGAGCGAAGGATCAACTTCTTCCTTGTCAACATTAAGCGCAGCCTGCTCCTCTTCCCAATCGATAATGATATGGGAAATAGTAGAAACTATGTAGTTATGGTCAGCATACACAATGATGCCATCCTCCACCTTCTTGACAACTCTTTCCCTCATCAATGATAAGGGAATATCCTCATGATCTGGATAATACCTAGCTCTCACTAGGCTTGTAAGCATCTGCCACATGTACCTTCGAATTCTTGATTCGACCAACTTCAGGTTCTAGGATAGCATTGGCCGTACTCTCATGCGCCGATAGCGGATTTTTCTGGATGTTCAGCCGAGTAGTTTGAAATGAAAATGCATTCGTGTCCAGAAGGTTTTAGCTCTTGTGTTTGAGGGTGAAACATTCATTAGTTGAATGCCACAATTCACCGCTATGGTAGTCACACTTCTTCATTAAGTCGTAACCACAAATGTTTTCGCGGTTAGGGTGCTTCAGTTCGCTATTAAGCAAGCCTTTCTTTCTTAGGATTGCCAACACTTGGGATGGAGATCTAGGGAGAGGAGAAAACTACCTTCTTGCTTGGGCAAATGATTGACGGTTGGCAGTTTGCTATTGTATTGGATTCATCTGGAAAGCCGGGGTGCAATTGGCATTTTCCTGGCTATAAGCCACATTTACATCAACGGTGGCTTCTTTTTCCTTCTTGGTAGAGAATCTTTTACTTGATGGCTCAGTAAACCATCATTCCTTTATCCCCATCTCAATTTGTTCTCCCACAGGAATAAGCTAATTGAAGCTCTCAACTTACGTGCTGGTCATCCAGTTACAGAACTCAGACGGGAGAGTCTTGACAAACAACTTCATCAACTCCTTGTTAGTAGGCTTAGGAGTGATTTGAGCTGCTAGATTTCACCATTTCACAGTGTATTCCTTAAATGACTTGCTCCTCTTCTTTTCCATCCACTCCAGGTCTTCTTGGGAAGGTGCGATGTCCATATTAAACTTATACTACTTGAGGAACGTGTCAGCCACTTTGTTCCAACTATCGAGGAGGTTCACATTATTCATTACATACCAGTTCAATGTGGGCCCAGTCAAGCTTGCATGAAATGATTGAATCATGAGGGGCTCATTCTTGACATATTGAGCCATGCGTATGTGGTACATCTGCAAATGAGCTTTCGAGCAGGAAGTACCATCGTATTTCTCAAACTCCGACATTTTAAACTTCATTGGCATCTTAACCTTCTCATACATGGACAAGTCGAACGGAAGTGAACTCTGCGACTCTTGCAATTGCTTCACTTTCTCCTCAAGTTTCGCAAAGCGTTCATCTTGGACATTGTCAGGTTTTGTCTTTTCGGTAGTGACCAACAGCGGGTCATCGTCCAAATTAGGCATGTCATCATCACCCATTTGAGCGTTGTTTGCTTGCTTCGGAATAACTATTTCGAGAAGAGCGGGTGGAGGATTTGGGTTCACCCGGAGGGATTGAAGTTAAGCTGTTATAAGCTGCATAGAGTCAACTAACTGTTTGAGTTGATTTTCCAAGGTGGACATACAATCACGCATTTCATTTTGGTCAGCCATTTTAGCTCTTGATCGCGTAACAGTAGGCAAGCATGGCAGATCTGTTGTCACCTAAGATAATAAAAGTAATGTAAGAACAAATGACAAGGTAGGAAAATGGCCCATGACAATGATCTAATCACCTGATTTTATTTGAAATCTGAATCAAATTCCCTAACAATGAACTAAGAGTTGAAATCAAAGTCCCTAAACATTGAATCTAAATATTGAGAACTTTAAAGTAGAATTTGAAATCAAAGTCCCTAAACATTGAACTAGGAATCAAAATTTAAAACATCTTATTTTATATGCTTTCGGGATCCCAACGCCTTGCGAAGCTTCTTATTTTCAGTTTCAATCATTTCCACTTTTTATTCAAGAAGCTCAATTTGTGCTTGCTGAGTAGGCTTCTTAGTTACATCATGGACTACTGGACACAAGGCGATAGGAATCCGGTGTTGTTGGATGTAGAATGCCGATGCATGGTGAATCTCCTCCTCGCCTTTTAGTCTCTTGGGCACTAAAATCTTCTCTAGATGGCATTCGTTCCATGCGGTAATGGTGATCTGGACCTTGTTGAAGTAATCATAGTCCATAATAACAAAATGAACTTGGAACAATTCCATCTTGAGGGGCGGAGGAACTTCTTGAAGAGCTCTGTACTGACAGGCCACCCTATATGGGTAATAAGAAGTAGCACCATAAAGGCCCAGCAATGGAATTGGCCCATCATACTTGTGAGAAAAACGAGCTTCCTCAACATGGAGCCATTTAGTATGCCATAAGAATGTCTTAGGATTAGGGTTTTTCAAAAAATTAATCCAACGAGCATATTGTTTATTTAGGGAAAAATGTTTTAGGACTGCAAATTTTTGTATGGGGTGCCTTAAATCATCAATTTTAAATTGTTTCATAAGATGCCTAAAACCTCTTATGTGTGAGAAAAACCATATTTGTAAAAGTTCAGGGAGGGCACGCATGGTATTTTCTTCATTTTGTTTGAAACGGTTTAATGACAAAAATGTCCCAGCTAAAACCATATTGACATAATTTAACCCATCACAATCACGATTAACCACCCATGAAATTGAATGATCAATGGCATTTCTTTGATAAGGAAAAACGAATAGCCTGAAAAATGCTAACATGAAGATCCCAGCTTTTGAAATCATTGATTGATTTGCAAAACATTCTTCCAAAAATGAAAATGGTCATGCAAAACAATTAGCTTTGACAACTTTCCTTACTCTTTCGACTTTGATTTCTAAAAATTGTGATAATTCATAAATAGAATCTATACTAATAGGTGGTCTAACAACTTCCTTTTTGAGGGGCATTCCAATAACAACACTATATTCTTCAAGTGTTGGAGTCAGTTTGTACTCGCCAAATATGAAGGTGGAAGTTTGTGGACACCAGAAGTGAGGGAGTGCCTGTATCACACCAAAGTGGATGTTGATCTCTAATAGTGGGAGAAGTTGGGCGATCCTGGCTTTCACATATCTCTGGCCATCTTGATCTAACTGGTCCAACCACATCTTGAGCTCTTTTTTGGGAGTGGAAATGAATTGTACGTCAGTTTTCCCCATTGTATAAAAAACAACACTGATGAAGAAATCTATTGTCATGGACCAACAAAAATAAAGTAAGTAAATTGCGAAGAATTTAGACAACTTACTTTCACCGGAAAGGGATGACAATCACATAGACACACGCATGAAATTTGAGGCTTGATTTCTATCTATATGGCTTAACAAAATGGAGCTAAGAGGATGATCTTACCGTTGCAGTCTCGCATTAATATGTCAAGTTCTCCTAACCCCGGCTCAGTCAAATGGAATGCGCAATAATCACGTAGTCTCGCGGATATTGACAAGTACATTCAACACCATGAAAGAAATTTCGGGGAAGAGAATGTTAACCTCTACATAGTAGTCTTGCTTTGGAGGAAGTATCCTTTTCCACACTATCCTAGAAATCCTATCACAGCCTAGGTCCAACCGCAGGTTGTGTGTGCAACAGTGTAGTGCTAAAAGCAATAAAATATGCACAACGGTTTAAATACAAACAACACTTCTAATAAAAAAAAAAATTATTCATCCCACACCTTCCTGCAAGACAAGGATTAGTAAAGACTACTCTCATTATACTTCCCAACTGCAAGAACATTTAACACCTTAGAAATGTGAGGGATGTAGCTAGTGTCCTCACTACCAAACATAAATATTTTTAAAACAAAAAAAAATTTGGCAAAAGTCCACTAAGTGTTTTAACACAAATCCCTAATGGAATCGCCAAGCTGTTGCGACCTAAATTTCGGGTGCACCACCTAGGTTTAGGCTAATGGACTATTAAATCTTTAAACTTAGCTCAAGCTCTTCCAAGCCCATACTAATTCGTGACTTAGGTTCAAATATTGAGTATGCAAATGAATTTTAACTAGAAGTCACTTCTAATCGATTTATGGTAGGTCAATTAGATACCTAAGTAAAATAATGGGAGAATTATTTTACTCTTACGAACCAGAGACTAAGGGTATGGGGACTTGGTTACATTAGATTTCTCTAATGCCCTTTCGGTACCATTTCTTTTCAATTTTCAAAAATGTTTTTACAAGTAGCTTGGATTTATTTTAACCTAAATTACTATCATGCAATGGGGTGATCACACAAATGCTCAATTGTTATTAAACATCGAATAAATATAAATTGTTATCATAAATCATGCATTTAAACTATATGACCTAATTTTACTAACAAGCTATTTCTAATTAAATGAACCTACCATGCAAACTAATTGACATGCACCTAATATTTTTTGTATTTTTTCTCATTAAAATTGGGAATTAACAAAAACCTCAATTAAATTATCTAAAATGAATAATTTTCTAATATATTTTAAGGATTAATTTGACTTAAACCCTATCATATCTTAGAAAACTATTTTTTTTTAAATGGATGAGATTACTAAAATATGCAAACTTTATCTAAGACCCTATTTTTGAGAAAAATGTTCCCTAACTTATTCGAAAAAATTATCTAAAAATGCAATCCTAATTTATGAAACCAACATGCTCTAATGCAAGATTTGATTTTTTTCATTATTTCTATTTTTTTGTGTTATAAACATTACTTCTAAATATTCAAGATATTCAACAAATAAAGAATTAAAATAATCGAAAAAATAACATGTTGTTTCACAAGTTAAATTAACGATTACTCTAAACCTAAACATCATGACATATAAAAAAGGCTTCAAAATAATTAAAAATCTGATCCAAAGTCTTATGGACCAAATTAATAATTATAATGATTTACAATTAAAATACTATCAAAAAGCCCAAAAATTAATATAATTAAAAAAAAAATGATCAAACGTCTTACGAATCCAATTGATAATTACAATAATTTTGGGTTAAACCCCTGCTGATAATGCCTACAAGATTCATGAGTATTGACATCCAAATTTAAAATTTGTATGATAATAACAAAAATTAAATAAATAAGATAAAATAATATAAAATAACTGAAAAAAATAAAAATAAAAGCAAACAACCTAAGGGGAACTTATATGGGGATAGCAAGTTGGTCTTATTTGGATGGAGGGTAGCTGGCGTTGGAGCTTCGATGGTGGCTGGGCGGCGATGATGACGACACGGCGGAGGGCGGCGAGACTGTTGGTAGCGCATCGACCGTTGATGGATGGCAAGCGGAGCGGCGAGGAGCACTTGCGGGTGTCGCAAGGTAGCAGCGGTGCATGGCTCGAGCTCGGGCGGTGGAGGGATGCTTAGTTATCGTGGCTCGTTGTGGGCGGAGAGAGCAGGGGTGTTGGTGTCGGGGCTTTTGGTGTCCGACGCTGCGGGGCGGGCACAAAGACGCGAGAGGTTGCTGAGTGAGCGGTGAAGGCCTTAGGGAAAGGTAGAGAGGGCGTCGTCAGGTACTGGCTCATGGGAAGAGTGGTAGAGGTTGGATTGGCAAGTTGCAGGAAATGTCGGTGAGCGAGATCGATGTGCTGAGCTTCGTGGGGAGATCGGGGAAGCGGCGGTGGCGAAAGCATGGTGGTGGAGGCGTGGTAACAACTGGCGGAGGTGGTGCAGGCATGGTGGCTAGTGTGGGCACGGCAGGCTTCAGAGCTCCAGCGTTGGGCTGGGCAGTAGTAGGTCACGGGTGTAGAGGTGCGGCTGTGGGCATTGACTTGGGCGGTAGGGGTCACCGGCGGGGAGGCTTGTGAAGACCAAGAACGACATTGTTCTTCTTTTTCCTTTTTTTTTTTTTTTTTGCTTTTTTTTTTTGCTCACTCTCTCCCCTGTCTTCTCACGTCATCGCTCTCTATTTTTTTATGCTTTTTTGCCCCCTACTATGTCTCACTCTTCTTTCTCTCTTTCTTTCACTCTTTCTTCTCCTTTTTTTTTTGACCCCCGAGAAGCCCCTCTTCTTGAAGCCTTGCCCTCCCTATTTATAGAGCAAAAACAAGTTTGTTCTACCGATGAAGATTAGCATATATTGACCCAATCACTGAATATAATCCTTCAAAAAGAGGAGATGCGTCCAACCAGAAAATAGCTCCAAATTCTTTGTTAAGATTTTCTAAGATAATTCACTCAACTTTTGATAAGGCTCCATTATCCAAAATCTTTCAAAATCTCCCTCCATATCAAAGTATTTTATTTCATAGATTATCCCCTATCCTTCTTTTTTTTTTTCATTTTCATTCATCTTTTAGAACAACTTTTAAAAGATAAGTTAAATATTATTGTTACCTAAATGTAAACGAACAAATAAATAAAATAGTTAAAATTTAGGTGTCAACAGGCGCTGTCTCATGTTCAACTCATTATGAGAGAACAGGTACTTGAGACTTTGATGGTCCGTGAAGATTTGGAACCTTTCTCCACACAAATAGTGTCTCCAAATCTTCAAGGCAAAAATAATTGCCGCGAGTTCTAGGTCATGCGTCGGATGGTTCTGTTCATGCGGTCTCAACTGATGGGAGGCATATGTAACAACTTTGCCATATTGCATCAGCACACAACCCAATCCTCTAAATGACGCATCACTATAGATCTCGAATCCTTTAAGACTAGATGGAATGGTTAGCACAGGTGCAGTAGTCAGGTTTTGCTTTAGCTCTTGGAAACTACGCTCGCACTTGTCTATCCACACGAATTTCTCTTTTTTCTTCCTGAGTCTTGTCAATGGCGATGCTAATAATGATGAGAACCCTTCCACAAACCGTCTATAATAACCTGCCAAACCCATAAAACTTATGATTTATTTCACTGTAATCGATCTTGGCCAATTGATCACGACCAAAACTCACACTTGCTGAACTTGGCGTACAACTAATGAACTCTCAAAGTCTGTAATACTAATCTCAGATAACTCTCATGCTCTTCGTCACTTCTCGAATACACCAAAATAAAATCGACGAACACAATCACAAACTGATCTAGATATTCCTTGAATACTCGATTCATCACATCCATGAAGGCAGCTAGAGCATTCATCAACCTAAATGGCATCACTATGAACTCATAATGCCCATACCAAGTATGAAATGCTGACTTAGGAACATCCTCCTTCCTAATCCTTAGCTGATGAAATCATGTCCTCAAGTCGATCTTCGAAAATATCGATACTCATTGAAACTGATCGAACAAATCATTAATCCTCGGGAGTGGATACTTATTCTTGATTATTACTTGATTGAGTTGCTGATAGTTGATGCACAAGTGCAACGAACCATCTTTCTTCTTTACAAACAAAACTGGTTCTCCCTAAGGTGATGCACTAGGATGAATGAATCCCTCATCCAGTAGCTCTTGCATCTATAGCTTCAGTTCCTTCAACTTAGATAACGCCATCCGATAAGGAGCCTTAGAGATTAGCTCAGTCCCAAGTGCTAGCTCGATCACGAACTCAATTTCTCTCTCTAGCGGTAGTCCTGACAATTCCTTCGGGAAAACATCTGAAAATTCTTGCACCACAGCAATGTCTTCCATTTTCAACTCCTCAATTCTTGTATCCACAACGGTTGCCAGGTACCCTTGACAATCCTCGTCTAACAAACGAGTTGCCTCTGGTGACGAGATCAAGATAATTGAGGGTCCTCCTTGACTTTCGACAAACTCAAAGCTCTCACCCTCTAATGGGTAAAATTAAGTCGCCTTGTGATAATAGTCCATCTTAGCTCGTTGCTTGATGAGCCAATCTATGCCAATAATTAAATCAAAGTCATACATGGCTAGGACTAATAAGTCTATTTTCCCCACTTGCTTACCAATCGCTAACTTGCCACCAGAACAACCTAAAGCAACTATCACTTTATCTTTCAATGGTGTAGATATACTAACTACCGACTCCATTAACATAAGACTTACTCCTATCAACTTAACATATTTCTCGGCAATAAAGGAATGGATTGCTCCTGGGTCGAATAAAGTGTAAATAGGATGGTCGTTCAATGAAACCATATTTGTGATCATGGCAGGCGTAGCCTCTACCTAACCTTATGTGATGGCATACACCGTGCCCTAAACTAGTAGTCTGAGCTGTCCTCCTTGCGACGCGTTCTAAGGTGCAAACCATCTTATCTATCCCATCTGTGGTAGTGGTGGCAACTTTGGTTGTCCTCTTGGTTTCCTCGGACAATCTCTAGCGATGTGACCTATTGGCCACATTTGTAACAAGTGCCCGTTTTGTGAGGGCATAGGTTCGACCCCTATCATCTTCCACAAAAGCGAGACAATTCATTCCTACCTAGCACTAACTTGCCAATTCCACCCTTCTTGTTGGGCGAGACTTGGAATCTTCCTCCAGTCATGGACCTCTTCCCGTGGCGAATCCCTTCTCGGTGAGAAGTAAACATCGATATGTGCTCGACGATTGATTTCTTGGTAATCAACCAGATCGAATGGCACCAGCGGCTGTTTCAATTATTGTCGAATGCCATTCTTGAACCTTCGAGCCTTCTCTTTAGGATCTTCAATCAGTGTTGGAGCATACAAAGATAGCTCTGCAAACTTGACCCCATATTGGTGAACGGTCATTCTTCTTTGGCTAAGACGCTGGAACTCTTCCATTTTCTGCTCTCAAGCGCTCCTCGAGAAGTACTGCTCATTGAACGCCCTGAGGAATGCGTCCCATAGTGAGATCACTCCTCTCGAAAATAAAGTATCTCTAGCGGCTCTCCACCAGGTATTGGCATTACCCTACAATTGATAGACTGTCAGGGTTACTTTCTCTGCCTTGGTGCACATAAGAAGTGCAAAGACTTTCTCCAGATGTTGTATCCATAGAGATGTGGGCTTAGGATCTCCGTGAACCTTGGCAAGTTCAGATTTAAGAACTTCTCCACTAACTTGTGGATTGGTCTCTCTCTCTACACCATTATATTCTCAAGTTGAGCTTCAGCGGGTGCAACAACAGGTGCGACGACGGGTGCGGCCTTAGCAGTGGCGCCAACGGCAGTAGTAGCAGCGGCGGCAGCATTAGCGGCTTAATTATGTGCCTGCTGTCTTAACACGTCTCTCATGGCCTCAAGCGCCTACATGATCCCTTCTATTTTGGGATCACCAGAGGCTACTACCCCAGCACCAATTGGAGGTGGTGCCACTCCACTTGCGCTAGCCTGCATTGGCGCTTTACCTCTGCTGCCTCAGGTATCGACCCTGGTCCGCATCCTACCTCGAGTCATAGCCCTAACTGTCCTCTTGAGTTTGTTGCTCCTGATCACTCATGGCTTAGCTTTATCTACTGAAGCCTACTTCCAATTCCACACCTAATTAGAAATAGAGTGATCTAACCCATAGGCAATTCTACCAATTAGCTATCATAGACATGCACCAGCATGAATTTAAAGGTCATCCCTACTACTATCCCATGAACCATCACACCTTATTGCTCAAATCCTAAACCATTGCTCTAATACCACTTAAATGAGGATGTCACGCCCCGATCCTTGAGCACGCGCCCATTCGTCACTGGTCGATTAAATAACGACGTCCCAGGACGCATTGCCGACCCATTCATTTTAATACGCATGCAAAAGCATAATAAAATCCCCAGACAATAAAATAATGAGATAGGAAAATAGGACTCCAAATTTCAAACTTTAGAAACAACCACACTTATATACATTACAAACCATAGTACAAATGTATACAAAGTGAACTACTAAGCTAGGTCCTAAGCCAGGTCCTAATCAAATAAGTTCAAAAAACAAAGTTTGCAGACAGGGGTGGGGGTTTCCAAACTACTCCGGGTCGTCCTCCTCGACGATCTCTCCTTCTTCCATGCTCGAGTTGGAGCCCATGGCTGAGTACATCGGAGATTCTGGATCTTCAAGATTAGGGTCCACCGCATCCACCACTGAACCATCCTTAGGGTCCGCAGTACCTTTCCAAAAGTGGTCTCTATCACATACAGAGGTATATCAGATTCTGGTATTGGGCCCTTTGATAATCTTGTTCTATGATTTCCTTTGGTATACCAAAATGCTCGGAAGGAGCTGGAGGTGCTGCCATAAACAAAGGGGTGAGATGACGTCTCAGCAAGTTCCACCCCCTAAGACCCAACTAAGAAGCAAACACGCCCTAAGGGCTTCCTAAGCACGAGTATAGGTCAGAGGATTTACCTTGGTCTCAGTCTATTTCGGCAAGTTAGTACAAGTCACATATACCTCAAATCACATCAACCAATCAATTTATATCATCAGATCAAATCATTGATCAATCGACTCAGTCGATTCCATGTCAACAAGACCATTCTCCGGTCATTTCAATCAATACTATCTATAAAGTTCGACCACCTTGCGGACATCTTACTCTAAGATGAAAAATAGATAGTAGCTAGCCTCAAGGCTAATAAATAGTATATTGTTCCTTCTAAGATGACATATCGTGTCACCGAGCTTATAGAGTATATTGTTCTTTCTCTAAAATGACATATTGAGTCACCGAGCTTATATAATATATTCTTCTCCAAGATGACATATCGAGTCACCGAGCTTATATAATATATTGTTACTTCTCCAAGATGACATATCGAGTCACTAACCTTATGTAGTATACTGTTCTTTCTCCAAGATGACATATTGAGTCATCGAGCTTATATAGTAGGGGTGTCAACGGTTTGGTTCAATTTGGTTTCTTAAAAAAACCAAACCAAACTGAACTGTTAGAAAAATCTTCCGAACTAAACCGAAACCGAACCGAACCGAATACGAACGGAACCGAAATTTCGGTTCGGTTCGGTTCCGTTGGGTTCGGTTTTTGCTATTTTTTTTTTTTCTTGGTAAAGGGTTTTTCAGTTTTCAACTTTTGGTCTTCGATTTTTTTTTTTTTTTGTTTAACTCAAAATAAGAGACTTACGATCGTCCAAGAACAAAGTAAGAACCAACGAAGAAGTTCGAATGGAAACTGGATTCGTCGTATCTTAGGGAAGCTGGATTTCTGACGATGAGCATGCCAAAAGATAAAGTTTTGAGATGCGCTTGGCTATGAAGTTCAACGCCTGCGTAGAAGTATTGAGTGAATGCGAAGCACTCTAGACACTCCGATCAGAAATGCAGGAGAGAACAGAGGCATGGCGAGTGAAGCTTGGAGACGGCGAAGGACATCGATCGACGGCGACTCAGCGATTGAATCGATGAATCAAACATGCGAATGAGAGCAATCGACAAGAAAGATCTTTCAACGAACCCTCTGTAACTCTAAAAACTAATGCTCTATTTTCCCCCATCCTGTTATAGCCGATCTCGTAGTGTTTAGTTATGGGATGCGCCAATGAAAGCTGGTAGTCAGAGATGGTGATCAGTGGATTTTTTGGAACTTCGCAGATTTAGAGACGGGAGAGAAGTAGAGTTGGCCTTTTGCTGATATGGTTAATGGTTCTATTTTTCAGTTTATTGGTTCGGTTTAGTTCGGTTAACTGATAAAAAATGAATCAAATCAAAAGTTTCGATTTTTAATGAAAACCGAACTGAAAAATCTGAATTTTTCGGTTCGATTTGGTTCGGCTACTGACACCCCTACTACATAGTATATTGTTCCTTATCACTTTTTATCATACCCGATAAAAATAGCCGTGTGTCGATACACGGTTGGCCTTAGCCAAAATATAATAATTTCCTTTCCATATATCCCACCATTTCATTTGGTCCACCAAAATATTTTTTGAATTGTAAACCAACGCTCGGTTATTTTTGAATTAATTATTGAAATGAATTAATTTAGGAATAAAATCCTAAAATCACAATCATGCCAAATTAACAAAAAATTGGGCTCAATTAAATAAACAGATCATACCATTGTAATCAGCATAAAATTCCGGTCCTTTGGCTATCCCGGTCTAATTTTGAAAAATAAATAAATAATTAAATAATTACGAAAATTAATAAATAAATGCCAAAAATGCGACTTAGGCTAGAAAAAGCCTAATTGAATACCGAGACGGATCGGGAAAATTTCCGAATCACTCTAAATAAATACTAGAGCTTGTCTAAGCCCTAATTCCACTAACTATCCACCTAACATGCATCGATAAATAATTAAATTCACTAATATAATTTAACTAAACAAGGATTAGTGAGTTAAACTCACTTGTTTGGTGATCCAATCGGTTCAAATTGACGGGGACGCAACGAGGCGCACTTCTTTCCAAAGCGGGCCAAGCTTTCAGGGTCCAGAACACCTTTAAAACGGGCCTGAGGTGCTACTGGAAACCCACTCTTTCGGGTTCTATTCTAGGCTTAAATGGAGGGAAACAAGTTTGGTTTGAGGTGATAACGGGCTAAGGAAAGTTGAGGGAACCAAATCGGGCCTAGGCAAGGACTCACAGTGGCGAAACGGCGGCTAGACGGCTCCGGTTGAGCTCCAGCAGGCACAAGACAGTAGCTAGGATAGTGAGATAGCTTGCTGAAGTGGCGTGAGGGGTTGGGGTCGAGCAGGCGGGTGTAGGGCAGTGGCGACGCGCGAGGATGGCGAATGGCGGTCGGGCGGCAAGTTGGCTAGCTGCTCGGCTTCTCCTCTAGATTTACTAGTCTTTGCACGGCACAATGGAGAGGGAGATGAGGATGGTTGACCGGTGTTGAGGAGGGAAGAAGGGATAAGTGTGATATCCTGATTTTTCAAATCTGATTTCAATTGAATAAATCGAGCCTTTCATCGATGCGTCTATAATGCTATTCCCTGAGCTGATCACTCATGAGATACTAGACTATCTAGGAAATTCATTAAAGGATTTTAACACAAAAGCCTTAAGAATTCAACTAAGAATCAACTACTCGACCGTGTTAATTTGCAAGGGTTATTGTGACACAATTAAAAATCGATCAGAGACCGGAGATTGGTCGAGTCGACTAAGGTGTGTGATTGAGTGTGGGTGATTCCACTTGATTGCAAAATTGTCATCGATCGGCACTAGACCGATTTTTCTGTCATTTTGGGTACCCTGTGTCCATATTTGAAATATCGAGGTTTCACAACAATGGAAAGTCGCCAATGTGTTGAAAATGTATGTTGTGGCTCAAAAATAATAGACCATGTGTCAGTTGCACTAAAAATTCCTAAAAGCTACCTGGTATGTTAGGTCACGCTAAAATGGCGTCGGATTGAAATTAATTGCAAATTTGAATCTGATTTCATAAATTGAAAGTTCTATCATGTTACGATTTATTTTAGAAATGTGTACTCATCATTTGAAGAATTTTTAGAGATTCCGAGATTTTTATGGAAAATTGATTTGGACCTTTCGAAAAACGAACGGAAATTCGGATCGGCCGAATTGAAGGGAATTTGGACTTTCAAGCCGAGCTGCTTGGTGATGGGAACTTATAGAAATTTATGTGGGCTTTTTCTTCAACGAAATTGGACTTCGAATTTGAGAAATCGGAGAAAAAATTGAAGCCAAAGTTGAGTGAAATTCGGAACTAGGATCGGGGGCTGCATTTTTTACATTTAAATTGGATTATTATGAGTTAATTTGCAAGAAAGAAATAGGGACATAAGAGATAAGGTTGGAAGCTTAGAGAGGGGACCAAGCAATTATGGGGTTGGATAATTCTTTGACTTTCTACCCACTCTCTCTCCCTCATCCAATTCTCTCTTTCTCCTTTGGTCTCATGTGCACACCAGCTCCTTTGTCTCTCTCTCTTCACGGCTTTGGCTCCTTCATGTTCACTTCTTCCTTCGAAGACGCCCATCACCGAAGCATCTTTTTTTCTTTCTCTCTGCTGCGGCTTCATCCCCTCATCTTTCCTTCTTCTTCCCGAGCCCACT
>JABKBK010000044.1:0-27308 GCA_014182545.1 Eucalyptus globulus
CACATGATGTATATTTCATGTTCAATGAAGATCATGTTGCCAATTTTACTCATATTTAACTCAACTTTGCAAAAGTGCAATTCAAATCAGTGTAGGACCGATCGTCCTACGCTCAGATCTAGGCAATTTTAACCTAGTTAAACACATCCAAAAATTTCGAAAACATTACAGGAAATCCTCCACAATATAATGAACAACTTTTATGCAGGCAACATTGTCTAGAAATCAACACAGAAAGCTAAACAAAAATAGCCAAATCACATTTCGGAACTGGAACAAAACTGAAAACTAATCTAAACTACTGTAGAATCTCCCCTGTTTGGAAGTATTTTTCGAGGCTCAAATGTCGCTCAATTGGGGCGTGCAACCTATAGATTTGAAGCTAGTGGTGTGTATTTTAAAAATCTAAGAGAACTCAAGTTGAAATAATGTCATTTTGGACCTCATTTTGGCCAAAACATTAGATCAATACAGTAGCTACGAAAATGCAGATTCAAGCCTTAATCAAACTCAATCATTCATGATCATTCAAGAACACTTAATCACAGCAAATCAGCATCCTCATTCATCAAACAAACATTTAAATTTAGCATATTTCCTAAAATTGAACCTTAACCCTGACCAATTAATCCGATCTCGCTTCATGGGGTTCGAGATTGAGTATGTTGCACTTGATGCGTTTTTGTCAATTTAGGCATGATCGAATGAATATCAAGCCACTAAAACTTTAATCAGATCTTGAGGACACGATTGGAACATTCGAGACTCGGCAAGGGTCGGCTAAGAGTCAATTTAAAATAGCAACAGTTAGACTGGTTTGGGACCGCCGAGTTAGATTGACTCATGGGAAAAGATTCGGCAGCCGATCTTTCAATTTCCAATCACGGTGAGGTCTGGACGCCTCTTTAGGAACGATCAGGAATGATCGATGTTGCGGAACCACGTCAAACAGCTCCTATTTGAGCAATAATGAAGACCGATTCTGATTGAACCGGTTTTGAACACCAGCTATATATTGGGCCATCGAAAGTGTTCCAATGGCTGTTTTGCCGGTCCCCGACCACAGCTAGGTTGAGGTTGCTCCGAAGGTGAGATCGGCGGTAATGGGACCGCCGATCTAGGTCACAAGATCGATGGTCACATCGGTTAGAGAGAGGACCGGCTCGATTGCCAGTTCTTCAAGTCGCAAGCAACAAGCCATTGGGCAGAACCTCCTGGCAGCTTTTCTAAACTAACAATAAAATTGGCACCAAAAACTAGAGAGAAGAGAAAGAGAGTATTTCGTGCAAATGAGGCCCCCTCCAAAAAATAGAGGGGAAATGGGCTTATATACTATCCCAAAACCATGCAATTTCGTTCGTTGATTTGATCCAACGGTCAAAATTTCGATCCAACGGTTAAAATTTGATTTTGAAAATTGCATCATGATCTCAAGGTGTCAGGTAATCAACCTAGTGGATTTGGTGTTACGCTCCGATCCTCGAGCGCGTGCCCATCCTAGCTTGGTTGATTAAATAACGACGTGCCAAGACGCATCAGCGACCCATTCATTTTACTATGCATGCGGAAGTAGATAAAATAATCCCCAGACAATAACACAATGGAATAGGAAAGTAGGGCCACAAATTTTTGAATTAAAACAACAACCACACTTATATACATATACATATACAACAAAATGAGTCATATATATATATATATATATATTATATATATATATAATGTGAACTACAGGAGTCGGGTCCTACACAACATCAGTCACAAAACAGGGTCTGCAAACAAGGGTGGGGGTTTCCAATCCACTACGGGTCCTCATCCTCGATCTCCCATTCTTCCACACTTGAACTGGAGCCTACTGCTGAGTTCATCGGAGAATCTGGACCTTCGAGCTTAAGGTCCACTGGGTCCGTCACCAAACCACCTGGAGGGTTTGCAGTGCCCTTTCCAAAAGCAATCTCCATCACATACAAAGGTATCTCAAATTCCGACACGAGGCCCTCTCTTTGTCCACTACGATACTGGTGATACCATGACCTGTATTGATGGGCACCTTTTTAGGTAAACCCGCATCAACCTAGACTACGGACTTCACAAGCACGTAGTCTAATACTTCAGGGTGCCCATGTATCGGAATATGGTAGCTCTGCTCTGTGAACTTCTTCAGTTGTCCAAAATGCTCGGGAGGAGTTGCCATCTATGGACCTGAAATGTTATCCCACAACGAGGGTTGGCGGCATCTTAGCAACTTCAACCCCCTAAGACCCAACTAGGAAGAAAATATGCCATGAGGGTTGCCGAGGCACAATCACGAATCAGAGGACTTACATTGGCCTCAATTCCTTCCTACAAACCAATATCCTTTACACAACTATTCAATTATAACAACCAATCAGATCCAATCATCGATCAATCGACTCAGTCGATTCTATGTCATCGAGACCATTCCCCGGTCATTTCAATCAATACTATCTATAAGGTCCGATCACACTCAAGACTGCTCGCTTTAAGTGAATACTAGATAGTATAGCTCACCAGAAGCTGCCTCAATATTCATATAGTATACTATTTATGCTCACCGGAAGCTGCCGTAATTACTCATATAGTATACTATTTATACTCACCAGATGCTGCTGCAAATACTCATATAGTACTATTTATGCTCACTAGAAGCTACCGCAATTACTTATCTTATCGTCTGACCATTTCTCCATTTTTATCATACCCGATAAAAATACTCGTATGTGGGTACACGATTAGCCTTAGCCAAAATACAATTTTCCGCCAGTTGAAAATCCCACTAATTTCAATAGTCTACCAAAATATTTTTGGTCTTTTATGCTGACGCCCGGTTATTTTCCATTTAATTACTTAAATTAAATAAATTTAGGAATAAATTCCTAAAATACAAATCAGCCCAAATCAGCACAAATTAAAGCTCAATTAAATAAGCAGATCACACCATTGCAATCAGCATGAAATTTAGGTCATCGACTATCCCGGTTAAATTTTCGGAAAATAATTAATTAATTAAATAATTACGGAAAATAATTAATAAATGCCAAAAATAGTAACTTAGGCTCATAAAGTCTAATTAAAAGCCGAGACGAGCCTGGAAAATTTCCGAACCACTCTAGATAAATACTAGAGCTTGTTTAGGCCTAATTGCACTAAACTATCCACCTAACATGCATCGATAATTTATTAAATTGCTAATATAATCTAACTATCTACCTAAACCATGCCTAACTTAAACTAATCAACCCTTAAGTGTCATTAACCTACTAAGCGAGGATTAGTGAGTTAAACTCACTTGTTAAGCGAACCACTCGGTTCAAAACGATCGGGATGTGGCGAGGCTCGATGTACTCCAAAGCAAGCTTGCTTTTCGAGGTCGGGAAGACCTGGAAAACGGGCCCAATAGTAACTTGAAACCCTAGAACCTCAGCCTCTGCTTAGTGTTGACCTTGGGGGCGAGAAAGGTTGCTCGATGATCGAAAAGGCGAAAACTAGCAACGGCAGGCAATGGGACTACTATGGGGACTAGATGGAGCTAGGTAGGCCTCCAGCGGTCACAGCAGCAACGAACGGCGTCCTGAGCTGGGTAGAGGGCCTCTTGTTCGCAGGGGCTGAGCGAAACAACATGACTAGGTTGGCGGTGAGGCGTGATGACCAAGCCTGCACGCAGTGAACGGCTGCGACAAGTGTGACGGTGGCAAGTGGTGGTCTGGCAAGGCTTCAACGGGCTAGTGGCTTGCTGTTTGGTCTCTCCTGGGTTGACCGCAGCATGAGGAGAAGGGGGAACAAGATTAACTTGGAGGGTCCCTCTTCATCCAACTCTATCCTTTTGTGTTCCCTTGACCGGTCCCCCCCCCCAAAAGCTGGTGTCCACAGCAATTTTTCAAACCTAATTGCCATATTCTAGAAACTTGAGATGGTCCAAATATTGTGGGTGGTGGGGGCACACGAATTTGGCTTGGTTTCCCCTCCAATTGGATTTCAAAAGCATCTTGAATCCACACCTATCGGCCTCTATAAATTCAACCAACATATCATCGATCAAATTAGCATTTTTCCTCACCACTAGCACCCACTTGCATCCCAATTTCGCGATAAAAACGGGCCTTTGAATTTTCTAGACCAAAACGATAAAAAAAAATCAGTCTAATGGTAGCCGACGAGAATTTTGTAATTTAGTGGAATCACCTACGTTTAGCCACACATGTCTGTCGAACCAACCTATCTCTGATCCTTGTTGATTTTTAATTGTGCTGTAATGACCTCTAAAGATGAGCATGGTCGAGTAGCCGATTCCTAGTCAAATTCTCAAGTTTATTGCGTTAAAATTCCTTAATAGCTTCCCTAGATAGTCTAGTTATCTCACAAGTGATCAACTCTGAGAATAACACTATAGGCACGTCGATGAAAGGGCCAGTTAATTTAAATAAAAGCAGAACTTAAAAATTCAGGATATCACATTTGGTTTGCAAAAACCCGAGCCAAAATCGATAATTGCATCCAAACATTCAATTAAGGATTAATTTGCAATTTGATGAAATTCGAGGACCAATCTGAAAAATTTCAAGAAATTGAAGGTGCAGAAGTGAAACTAACATCAAGAGAATTCCGTAACTAATTGTCGAAGGTCAAGAACCATCCGGCAAGCGGTTAAACCGGCCAACATCGCCAGCGGTCGATCAAAGCTGTTCAGACCAGTTCGCATTGGTTTGGCTAGTTCTTGACCGGTTTGATCCGTTTCTGGCTAGCTTGCCCACTTGAGGTCCTTATGGGTTCAAAATTTATGCAATTTGGTCCTTAAAGGACCAAATTGAAAAGGAAATTTATCATATTTAAGAAGAAATTTGCCGATTAAGATTCAATTAAGCCAATCAAAACTTATGAATATCATCTAGGGGTCTTTTGTTGACCTAATTGAATTATTATCATGAAAGACAATGGGTCAAAATCATGGGTGCTTTGAATTAAGCCTAAGGGCTAAAATGATCAAATTTGCATTTCAATGGATAAAATGATTCAATTAATGCCACAATTACCCATCTAATTAAACAACCACATGTAAGATCACTTATTGTGTTTAAATTGGCTTCAAATTGAAGTGCTTGAGGTCATATCAAAAATGAACTTAGGCCTAACATTAAAATTGGACCTAAATCTATGAAATTAAACCAAAACTCTAAATGGATTAATTCAAACTTTGTCAATTGAAGCTTAATTGCTTGACTTTCTTATGCTTGAAAGAGTAAAATTCTTCAAATAGAGAAGTTCTTATGTAAATTTCCCAAAATTGACTTTGGATTTGGACTTATCTTAAAAAATGAATAAAGATAAAATGTTCGTTCATAATTCATGAAGGATCGATTTGGTCCCCTAATTAGGATTCAAAACAGCAATTTGTATTTTGACCAAACAATTTGCAAAACTAAATGCACGAGTGGATTTAAAATAGTCTCTAAATCAAATGTTAAAGAATGAACTACACCTAATTATGACTATAATGAAAGTAATTTGATTTTTGGCCTATTTAGAACCTAAAGCCAAAAAATTCGAAAAACAAAGTTCTTAATCGATTTTTGCGAAATTTTCGACACCAAAGTCAAAGGCTTAACCAAAAGTCGCCATTTTAGTGGACTTTTGATTTCTTAGTCAAATCTTTGAATTTTTGAGAAATTAATTTGACAAAAGTGAAATTAAAGTTACATGGCATCTTTTTTGAATAAAAAGCCAATTTTTTACTTGGGATTGACTTTTGATAAGAGATTGGCTTGACTAAGTCAAGCCGAAAGTTAATCATTTGACTTTTCGGATTTTTCTTGAAAATAACTCAAAAATCACTTAATAGTGACAATGTAATTAAAAAATGAAAAACAATACTTTTTGCCTGTCGCGACCTGTTTTTTTCCGGCGCCCGCAATCGGGTACGAGCGCCTAAGGAGGCTAATGGCTCGGCTGAATTTAGTTAAGCCCGGACTCTCCCAAGTCCACCAATTCACGATTTAATTATTCAAGTTTTTAACTTTGTAAATCAATTTTTAAAATGGAGTCGCCACTAATCGATTTGGGGTGGGTTGATTAGAAACCCAAGCGAAGTATTGGAAGAAATACTCACTCCTGCGCAACCAGAGAAATTAGGATCGGGGACTTGATTACACTAGTTAATCACTAATGCCCTTTTGGTACCTAATCTTGTTTAAACCTTGAGGTTTTTGGATGCTCGAGGATTTTCCATGCATTTTGAGAGGAAAAATATTTTTTGAGTCTTTTTCTAATTTTTGGACACAAAAGGGATTTTTCTGGGATTTTTTTGGTATTTTTGAAAAATACAAGTCTTTTTGGCTTTTCTGAATTTTTTGGCTTTTTCATGAATTTTTTGACTTTTTTTGGATTTTTGGCATTTTTTGGAATATTTTTTATTTTCGGAAAATAAAATATTTTTGGATAATTTTGATATTTATTTGGAAAATAAAACATTTTTTAACATTTTAAAACATTTTTTGGTTTTCTGGAAATTAAAATATTTTTTAATATTTTTCAAAATAATTTTTTTAATTTTTTTTATTAAAATATTACATAAAATAATATAAAAAAGCCGACCCGGGTCGGATCCGTGGGTTGGGTCGACCGGGTCGACGACCCAAAACGCGCACGGGCCCACGTTGCGGGCCCGACTCGGATTTTTTGCTTTTTTTTCTTAAAAAACTCAACCCACACACACACGGAATTGGGCCTAATAAAAAGGATGCTCGGCCGAGTTCGAAACCGGCCCCGAGTGCGGGTCCGACCCGGGGAAACCCTACCGGAAACGGAGGAACCGCGTCGAAAGGACCCGCGAACTGGCCGGTTCCGGCCTCCCTCTCTCCTTCGTTTGCTCGCGGCGGGGTGGGAGGGGGAGGCGTCACCGGGTGGCCGGCAACAACGGCGGCGATGACGGAATAGACGGCAACGGCGACAACGATGGAGACAACGGCGGCGATGGTGGAGAACGGCGGCAACGGCAACGGCGACAATCGCTCGGTGAGGACGACCGACAATGGAGTGCGTGATGGGGGTTTCGGTGGCGGCACGGTTCGAAAAGGGGAAGATGCGACGGCGACACGACCAGCGGTGGTGATGGTTACCGTTACCTATCTGTGACGAGGTGGCGAACGGTGGCGGTGACGGGAGGTAGTGACGTCGGCCACGTAGCTCCTAGATCCGGCGTGGCGTCGGCGGATCGATCGCGACGCGGCTCGACGGGGGAACAGCAGCAACAGAGCAGCGGTCGCAGGTGGCCGAGAGCTTCCGGCTTCCAAGATCTGGTCCTCCGGAACCTCCTCTCTCCGGTTGACCTCGTTCAACCCCCTCACGCTCAGATCTACCCCCTTTACTCCGGTTTCCCTCTAACTAAGCCTCCACCCACTCGGATCTCTCCCCCCTCGGGCTCGCTTGATGCCGGCCTCCCCCAAAGTCTCTCGGAGGGAGGTCGTTCAAGCTTCGCGACCCGATCTCTCGCGTGCTCGCTCTTTAATCCTCCCCCGAAGTCTCTCGAGGGGAAGATCTCCGAGTTCGCCGTGCCCTTCGGACGGAGGTGGTGCCCCGCTATTTATAGGCGGCGGCCGGTCAACGGGGATTCGACCGCCGTTCTTCGCACGCCAAATGGACACCGCGGCCGAACCGGCGTCCCATCCTCGCTCCTCCAACAAAGCGTGCTCGGCATTGAAGGCGGTCAATAATGGCGCCTGAGATCTGTCATCTCCGGCCGACGTCGGCCTACCCTCCTCGGTCGTAGGTTGCCTTCGAGTGCGTGAGTTGCAGAGGCGTAGGAAGAAGAAGGGAGAAGAAGGAAGAAGAAGAGGAGAAGGGGGCCGGGCTTGGAGGAGAAGGAGGCTGGGCTTGGGCCCGCGAAAGGGGAGAGAAAAAGGAGGGGGCTGGGCCTAGCTGCCATTTTTGTTTTTTTTTTTTTTTTTTTTTTTTTTTTTGTTATTTATTATTTATTATCTAGAAAAAGGAAAAATAAAAGAAATTAAGGCCTAATTAATAACCTAATCAAAATTTAGGTGTCAACATTGCCTAAGAAATGGGTTCTGTCACGATTAGAAATCCAAATCTCGATTTTCTTTCTTCCTTCAACTCGTTAACTAAAAATGAAATGTCAACATATCTCAACAAAATTCCAGTTTTTTTTTTTTTTTTTTTTATACCATTACTTCCAAAAGGCTTTCTTTTTCAATTTTGCCTCCTAATGGCCTGAAGGTGAAAACCTTATCGGAATATAAGAATGAATCTAGTTCACAAGGTGCCGACTATTAATGAGCTTCTTCCGTTCATCGCTAACGTGGAGCGTTAGCACAAAAATTTTATGAGAAATAAGTACGATAAAATCAACGTATACACATACCCCAAGAGACAACATATGACAAACCTTGTACATAATCTTCTACGTGGTTATATCAAATATGAATAGAGAAAAGATCGAGCTTGACTAAATCACCATAGGCATTGGCATGCGTGACAAAGAAATGGTGATTAACAATGCTCTATTTTCGATAGTGACCTCATCCTTCGGCAGGAGGAGGCTGCGTCGTTCCATTTTACACATTTCATGATTAAGACCGTAAAAGAGTAAATATTAAGGATCCTGTTTAGTAAAATATACTTCAAAAAATCATTTTCCTCATTTTCCAGCATTTGATTCATTTACAAAAATGATTCAATAGAAAATATTTTTCTAATCAATAAAAATATATATATTCTAAAACTTAAATACATAAATATGATTTACTTTTTAAAAGAATCATAACATATTTTTCAAAATATGACCAGGTATGAAACGCTTGAACTTGAAATTCTACGGTTAGGTATGAAAATCCTAATGTTGGTTCCTAGCGTTCACAACCACATCTCCCAGCAAACAGGCTCGAGTCCATCAAGGTCGAGCCCGAACCCTTGGCGCCCTATGTGATGCTCTGACACCCGAACTTGCGACCATAAAGGCTGTGCTTGGATCCCGGCGCTTGACCTATGGTCCCAACCCTTAGGCTCGGGTCCACAAAGACCGTGTGTGAGTTCCTAGCATTTGGGCTCGGGTTCTTAATAAAAATTTCTTTATTATAAAAATACTTTTATAAAAATATATATATATTTTTAAGTATTTTTATTTTCAATTTTCAATTTTTTTTTTTCTTTTTATGTTCTTTTCCTTTCTCCTTCTTCCTTCGACAGCTATGTGCCTCGATAATGACCAGCAGACGACAATCACCCATGCAGTCGAACAAACTTGAGGGTCACCAGATTCAGGCAAGCTCAGGCTTGGTTGAGGTCTATAAGCTCAAGGCTCACCCAATCCCATGGCTATTGCCAAAGGTTGGTGACCAATAAAAGGAAAAGGAAAAAGAAAAAAAATAGAGGATAAAGTCATCAAATTGTAATATTTTTCGAATGATATCCAAACACTAGAAAAAAATTCGGTTACATATCACGAAATAAAAGAAAACTAATCATTTTCCTAAAAAATGATTTCCAAAAAAACTAAGAGTTCATCTAAAAAACTCAAAATTTGGAAAATATTTTTTGAAAATCACTTGTATTACTTAAAAAATGAATGAATGAAAGATATTTTCACCACCCATGAAAGTAGTTAAACATAAAATTTTGTAAAATGAAAATATTTTTCATTGACTAATTTTCTAAGCGATATAACTAATCATTTTTCAAAAAATGTTTTCGAGATCTTGAGTTTTCGCAAACAAAGGCATCATAAGGTAACAGAAAAAAGAAGAAAGAATGCTTCGCCAATACTTTACCTTATCATGTTTTTAAGTGTAAAATCCAAAAATATGGCCCTCAAAAGGTATGAAAGCTAAAAAGAAAAAAGAAAAATTTACGGGAGAAAAATAGTTTACCATGTTGTACAATCTTTTATGCATAGGTCTCACTTTATAGTTCTCGGTTTTGTTCCCAATTTTCAACAATGTATGCTACAAACTTGGGTAGTATTTAATACGAATTTTTGCTTTGGCTTTCTTAATATTTCACGGGAAGATATCACAAAGCATCTTCACATTTCAACTTCATATTAATTTACAATTTGAGTTTTGCAAACCTACAATTAGCATTCCTATCACATCTAAGAGCTGGTCCAATGAACAAATTTGTCACTTTCCTTCCAATTTTTCCCCTTTCACCATTTCAAATTCACTCAATGAAAAATCATTTACAAAAAGCCTTAATCCATCCACCCTCCCACTAACCAACTCCTCCCCTCCCAGCGTCTCCAACGCAAGCAGCAGCGTTGCCACCCACCACCAACCACCTCCCCAGCTGAGCCACAACTTAGATTTGTCGAGTTCGACTCAAATCTGAATGCACAAATCTAAGACAAGCCAAGGAGGGAGGGAGAGAGAGAGAGAGAGAGAGAGAGAGAGAGAGAGAGAGAGAGAGAGAGAGAGAGATGCATAGAGGGTTTAGTAGGGGTCGGTGGCGACGCGGTGTCCATTGGAATTAGTGGTGAGAGTCCATAATAGAGAGAGCAGGGATGTGAAAAAGCTAGAGCAAAGGCAAGAAAGAAAGAGGGAGAATGGGGGAATGGTTTCAGCTTTGGATTGTGAGTGCTAGTATGAACTCCTAGAGGGGGGTGAATAGGTGTGAAAACAATTTTCACGGAAAACAGTAAGAATATTTTACTTTTGAAAATGAGTCTGAAGAACAATAGACTTTAAGCGAGTTTAGACTTTAACTATAAATAGAACTACGAACAAAATAAAGAAGTTTAGGGAAGAGAACATGACCACAAAATTTATAGTGGTTCAACTTAGATCAAGCTTACGTCAACTCTCCCATGCTAATAGCTTTCTACTGGATTCTACTATGCAATCAACAAGAGATTACAACTTTGAGTGCAATCATTTAGTGATAGATCACACTATCACACTAAGTCTTTTGGTATTTCTCTCACGATCACAAACGTTTAAGCTCACGAAAGACAAGTGTATGATCAAAGGTTGCTCAGATTTTGGAATTATAAATTCTACGCTCCGTCTCTTACTTGCTCATCAGTCCTTGATCTCCTTAAATACTCCTCCACTTCCAAACTAGCCGTTGGACAGTATCTTAGAGGATCGTCTTCCAATTTGCCCATTGGATAGATCTGTATCTAGAAGATTTTGTAGCCATTGAGTGACAAAAGTAGAATCCCAAGTTGATTATGATCGCCCATACAAACAGAATCTTGGTTTCCATAAGTAGAACTTCTTTGTATAGAAAGTTCTTGTCTTCAATATCCAATTGTCAATCAATTAGATTGAGTCAATCAAATCTATCTTGATGTAGAATCCAAATCAGATCACTAGCCGTTATACATTTGGGGCTTGTGTTACGTTCTATCAAGTTGTCTCGTTCTGAACATGCTTTGTTCTGAATCAGCTACATTATGAACTTGTGTTTCATTCTGGATGTAAAGTCTAAGTGTCTTCAGACTGAAGTAGAGTCTGAGTGTCTTTAGACTGAAATAGACTTTACAATCTGGACGTAAGTTTGTCTTCTGGTTCTTCCAAGTATAGACTTTGATAATATCATGTACTTGTTCTATCATCTGCATAGTCTATTACACAACCATTAAACACGTTAGTAGCCTTCGATTTATTTTTTCATCTTCAAAACATCATAAGGGATTTCCCTAACAATCTGCCCCTTTATGATGATGACAAAACAATCTCTAAATATGCAGATGTGTAAACACACTTTCTAAAATATTGATAAATCAATCATCATTTTAGATTTTCAAAAAAATGTTGATTTTCAAAAGACAGCAAATAGATTGAGCATAAGAATATATAGAAAAATAATCGCAGCTCAATATTATGCAATAAATAATATCAACCAATCAACACATATGCATATTTATATTCTCTCCCCCTTTTTTGTCATAATCAAAAAGCGATAACAATGGAAAAAGTATCACGTAGAGAATATAAAATGATAACAAATATGTCTTGCATGAAACACATTTTCCAAAGAAAATCATCTTTTATAAAGTAAGTCGAATATTAAAGATATACAATATGATTCACTTCAATCATCTATGTGACATCCCAGATTTTCGATCCTGTTTTCTATCGAATAAATAGGGCATTTCATTGATGCACCTATAAGGCTGTTCTCAGAGCTGATCACTCTCGAGATAATTAGACTATCTAGGGAAGTCGTTAAGAAAATTTAAGGCAATAGACTTGAGAATTCAACCAGGAAACGGCTACTTGACCGTGCTCATCTTTAGAGGCCATTACGGCACAGTTAAAAATCGATTTGAGATCAGAGATAGGTCGGTTCGACTGAGATGTGTGGCTAATTGTGAGTGACACCACTAAATTAGAAAATTGTCGTCGGCCGGTACTAGATTGATTTTTCTATCATTTTGGTACCCTATGTCCGTATTTGAATTCTCGAGATTTTCTCGACAACTGAGAGTCGCCAATGCGTCAAATGGGTTCATTGTGGCTTAAAGAAAATCAACCACGAGTCATTTGCATTAAAAATTTCTGAAAGTTACCCGGTAGCCTAGGTCACGCTAAAAATACGCCGAATGGAAATTAACTGCGAATTCGAGTCCGATTTTAGAAATTAAAAGTTTTGTCAGGTTATAATTAATTTTAGGAGCGTCGACTTAATCTCAGAAGATTTTTCTGCAACCCAAGACTTTTTGGGAAAAATCGTCCTAGGGTCGTTTTTGTTCGAAAACGGCGGGACCATTTTTGATCGCGAAATTGGGAAGCAAGTGGGATCAATTGGTGAGGAAAAATATGAATTTGATTGTTGAGGTACTAATTGAAATTATCAAAGCCAAATTGAATTGAATTGTGAAGCTTTGGGTGTCCAATTTGAGGAGAACCAATGCAATTTCGTATGCCCCCCCTAGGCCATTGGTTTTGGACCATTTCAAATGTCCAAAGGTGTGCATTGTTGGATGAAGGAGGGCCAAGGAAGACAGCCTTGGCTATGGTTGAGTCAAGGGGACAAATGAGAGGAAAATGTGACCAAGTGGTCCCCATTCAACCAAGCTGCCCCCTTTCCCTCTTCAACATCGTCGACAACCTCCTCTCTCCTTCTCATTTGTGCCACTTGAAGTCCAAAAACCACAGAGGAGAAGAGCTGAGATCGCTAGATCAGCCGCACGCTGCCATCGCCGTACGCCGCCTTCGCGCGACCCACGACACCCATCCACCTCTACGTCATCCAACAATGTCCGTGTTCTGCCATCATCTGTGCCGCAACAGAGTTCCAGGGCTCCCTTGTGGCCATCAGACCACCATGGACCACCGCTCCGACGCCGTTCAACCTCTTCAAGCCACCGAAGCCCCACCGGTCCGCCGTTGCCCTTTTTGCCTCACCGAATCAACTTTGTTTTCTCTGTTTTGCAGCTCAAAATAGAAGCCAAAGCATAGGGTTTCCAGAAGCTTCAAGGCCCATTTTGAGGTGGTTCCAGGCCCCGAAAGCTTGGCCCGCCTTGGGAAGAATCGAGCCCCATTGCGTCCCCGACGTTTTGAACCGCTTAGATCACCAAACAAATGAGTTTAACTCACTAATCCTCGTTTAGTAGGCTAATTATGCTTAGGGGTTGATTAGATTTAATTAAGTGCAATTAGGTGAATAGATTAGATTAGAGTAATTAATTTAATGCTTTACCAACGCATGTTAGGTGGTTAGTTGTGGCAATTAGCAAGTAAATAGGTTCTAGTATTTATTGAACAAACCTCAAAAATTTTGCTGGTCCGTTTCGGCGTCCAATTAGGCATTACAGGCCTAAGTTGGATTTATTGGCATTTATTTATTATTTTCCGTAATTATTTAATTATTTATTTATTTTACGAAAATTAGACCGAGATAGTCGATGATCGGAATTTTGTGCTAATTGCAGTGGTGCTCTCTATTTATTTAATTGAGTACCTAATTGTGCAAATTGAGTGAAATTGTGTTGATGGGTATTTTATTCCAAAAATTGGATAATTTTGGTAATTAATGAGAAAATTACCAAGCGTCGGTCTATAGTGCAAAAATCTATTTTGGGACTGCTGAAAATAGTGGGAGGTTCAAAAGTGAAAACCTTGTATTTTGGCTAAGGCTAGCCGTGTACCCACACACGTGTATTTTTATCGGGAATGATAAAAATAGCAAGTTGATTGCACGATCTAAATGTTATATTATACCGGCTCAACGATTCTATAGGTCATCTTAGATAAAGGACGGTATGAAATATTGGCTCGGTGACTCTATATGTCATCTTGGAGATAGGACGGTATGCCATAATAGCTCGATGACTCAATATGTCATCTTGGAGAATGGACGTTATGTTTTATATGCTCGGTGACTCTATATGTCATCTCGGACAATGAATATTATGATATACTAGCTCAATAACTCGATAGGTTATCTTGGAGAATGAATAGTATATTATAGTGGCTCGGTGACCTAGTGTGTCATCTCGAAGAATGAATATTATAATATACTATTTTGGTAACTTGATAGGTTATCTTGGAGAATGGATAGTATTGAATGGAATAACTGGGGAATGGTCTGATTGACATGTAATCGACTAGGTCGATTGATCGATGCTTCGATCTGTGGTGATTGATTAGGTGCCTATTCGAACTGGTTGAATTGTAGGTGGAATCTGAGGCCAAGCTAAGTCATATGACCCGTGTTGTGCATAGGCAGCCCTTATGGCGTATTGGCTTCCTAATCGAGTCTTAGGGGGTAGAACTCGCTGAGACCTCGTCTCACCCCGTTGTGAGATAACATTTCAGGCCCATAGATGGCAACACCTCCACCTCCTCCCATGCATTTTGGTATACCTGAAGAGATCACCGAGATAGGATACCACATTCCAATCGACCATCACCCTGAGGGCTTAGAGTACGTTTTGGTGAAGTCGACTATCTGGGTCGATGTGGGCACATCCCAACATGTGCCACAAAAGTTCCGGTCGTGGTATCACCATTACAATGATGGGCGAAGGGTTGGTCCCATACCAAAATGTGATGTGCCTCTATACATGTTGGAGGTGGCGTTTGGGAAGGGAACTGCGGATCCCAAGGATGGAGCGGTGATCGATGCTAAGGATCCCAAGTTGGAAGGAGATTCTAACACTCCTGTGTACTCGGCCGTGGACTCTAGCTGGAGCAAGGAGGAGGGAGAGATTGTTGAACAGGAGGAGGAACCTGACAAGGAACCTGAAGAGGAGGACCCCGAACCTTGAAGAAGAACCGAAAGAAGAACTGGAAGAGGATCCGGAGGAGATGGATCCAGAGGAGGATTGAGGCCCCACCCTGTTTTGCAAACCCTGAGCTATGAACTTATGTGTGATGGATCAGACTTTTGTTAATATTATTGTAATATGTACTATGAGGTTTGCTCTGTATAAAAGTGTGGTTGTGGTTTTCAGGTTTGAAAAATATGGCCCTATTTTTCTATCCTATTATTTTATTGTCTGGGGATTTATTTATATGCTTATGCATGCGTACTAAAATGAAAGGGTCAACGATGTGTTCTGGGACATCGCTATTTAATTGACTAGGTGAGGGATGGAAGTGCACTCGAGAAACAGGGCGTGACAATATATATCAACAAATATCCGATAAAAATCACTGATGCATTGTAAAATCCACTTACCCTTTTTGTCATAATAAAATGATAATATAAAAACGAGATTTATTAATGAAAAAAGGTAATAAAGATGCATTAACCGGATTTTGTAAAACTTGGTAAGTTCTAACACATTTACCTTTTTCTTCCTTCCAAAATAAGCAGATCACGATCGATTCAAAAAGATTTTTCCATAATTGTTCAATGCTCCCCCTCAATTTGTTGCCTCTTTGAGATGATCACGATTCTTTCCTTTCTCTTGAATTCGCTTTCTCCCCCTATCATCATGACAATATTTGCGAATAGCACTAATTGTGGCTTGTGCACATTGAGCATAATATTTTTCCATTATTTCCTTCGTAGCAACAATATCCACAACGATCATTTGCATTTTGAAATTCGAGAGAAAAAATTATTTTCTTCAATGAAGTTTTTCTCAAATTCAACCTGTATAAACTTAACGAACTTTTTGTACAAATAAGCTTTCGTACGAAAAATTATGGATTTCCTCAACAATTTGCAAAAACTTTGCACAAGTAAGAGAATCTTTGAGTCTCCAGAAAATAGTATAGAATCTCCACAAGTAAAAAAAATTGCAATGCCTTATATTTATGATGAGAGATATTTGCAATATAAATGAAAAGCAATCATCCAAAATCATGATAAATGCATGTAGAAATTTGTAAGGTGTGATGATAAAAAAAAAAAAATATTCTCTTACCCAAGGTATATGTTTGAAATATACCATTGAAAAAAAATCATTACCAATCTTCGCAGAAAATACTTTTTTGATTGTACCAAAATCTGGGTAGATTCATGATCATTCTTCCCTTACAGAATTTCCTGCAATCAACTTCTTTCAATTTTGGTATCCATCAATTTGGATCTTTCCTTTTCGTTAGAGCAAAATGTGCAATCTTCATGAATAATCAAATATCTTTTTTATGTAATTGTTACATAACAAACTCTTATGACAAAAAAACTATTCGATGATTTGTTTTATTGAAGAAAAAATCGTGAGTTGAGATTTGATACGTGTGATTATTTTCGATATCTTGCTTAAAGACAATTGAGTTTATTTGGATTGATTTTTATACTCTCAAATTTTGTCATATTTTGCAAAGTGAAAATATGTTTTACGTTATGTTAATTATACAAAAGTACTCCTTAGATACTCAAGGATTTTATTATTTCTGATTTTATTGTGCTTTCACTAAGTGAGAATTTCTTTTTCAAGAATTATTGTGTATAATGTTCTTTCCTTAAATAATATGTTATGAACAATTCCATCGAATTGAGTATGATTGTATGTGTGATAGCATCTACTATATCAGGAATATCAATGGACTCGATTATTGCAATTGCTCGGGATACCCTTTTTTAGCTTCTAGAATCTATTTCTTAGTTCAAGATCCCTCTTACTAACTGGAATCAAAGAGTTAGTAGATCTATCTGGTCTTGTTTCTACTTTTCCAGTCATTCTGGATACAATTTTTAAATATTGGATCTTCCGCTATTTAAATCGTATATCTCCATCACTTGTAGTGATTTATCATTCAATGAATGACTGATCTAACTAGAATATTTGTTACTTTGTAACATAAGGTACATAAGCAAAACTCCAATTCTTATTGAGACTCGAACTCATAGGGAAGAAAATCGATTTACGGATGGAATCAAATATGCAGTATTTACAAACAAAAGTATTCGGTTATTGGGGAAAAATCAATATACTTTTAATGTCGAATTAGGGATAAAATTAATTCAGAGATAAAAATACGAATGTCACTGACGCCCACTAAATGAGTAGCATTACTGTAACTAGAACTTTCACTCCAACTACGAATCTTTTTATTCGTATCGTTTCTAACCGGATCTTCACTTACACTGGTTTTTTCAATAGGATTACCAAACCTATCAATTGATTTACTTAGCCCACAACCTTAGAAGGGAGCATGCTATGTCGATTCGGAGAGAAATTTGACTTTTCGCAGAAAGGTCGATGCAATTGAGCAAGCACTAGCTTAGCTGCAATAGGTAGAAGAGTGGGTCTGCTAATTATAACCATAACCAATTGAAGGAGATAAATCACTTATGGACTGACTTTCTAGAATGGCCAGTGGTTCCGAGGAAGGGACGGTTTCAAAAAAGGATTATTTCGTTCCTGATAGTCATTTTTGAATCTGTGGATAGGAGCATACTCTGAATCGGAATTGTGGGTAGTACTACTTTATCATTTCTACTAACTTAAAGTCCCAATTATTATTCTTTTTATCTTATGTAAAAATTCTTTTTGGATAATTTACATAAAAAATCTCCATTACTAATCCTTTATGTATTTTGGTGTTCCTAACCATCCACTGATTTTTGCTCAATCACCCGTTAGGGTAATACATAGAAACCAGAGTGAAAACTCTATACGGTTGATCTTTTGAGTTGAGCCCGCTTCAAGCCAGGATGACTAATCAACCAATCTTGGGGGTAAACATTATCCTTTTTGTAGTGACGAATATTGTATGTGTTCCTAAGAAAAGAAAAGGAATTTGTCCATTTTTCAGGGTCTCAAAGGTGCGCGGAAACACATAAGAACTCTTGAATGGAAATGGAAAAGAGATGTAACTCCGGTTTCTTTGGAAATGGTAAGATCTTTGGTACAAGATCAAAATACTTAATATTAATAGCATGGCGATATATTTATACAAAACTTCTACCCCGAGCACACGCAATGGAGCCGTAGACAGTCAAGTGAAATCCAATACACGATATAATGTTCTCAGTAGCAGATGAAAGTATGGAAGCTGGATCATGAGAAATCGAATTGGAATCTTCAGAATTAGGACAAAGATCTCCAACCGAATTGGCACTACCACTGTTGAGTGATTCTCTTTCCTGGCGTGGAAGCCCCTGGACGCTGTGCAACAACTCCTCTGATTGGCTAGACATCTCCTTGTTCGGGTCATGCACACCACAAGTAGAAAAAACTGGATCTCTTATTCGCCTTCCAACGGGGGAACTCTCTCAGGTCCTAGTTTTTTTGGAATCTCTTTGGATCATCGGGTAAAAAAGCTGGTCCAGCATCAACATCATCCTTGGGCAGAACTCCTTGCAACTAACTCTATTATAGACTTTCCCGCACTTCGACTAGCTCCCTACTTGTCTCCTTCTCTTAGTTTCACTCGGAAAGCTGACGACATCTAGCTTTTCATCTTCCACCCCACTAGCTCCTTTCTTAGGTAAGACTATCCCTCAAATCCGGGTGTCGCCTGATCAAGAAAAAACTCGAAATCTCTTATTTCGTTTTGCTGATATAACTCGCTGAATTTTTCCCCAGCAGAAGCAAACAAAGTAAAAGGACTCTTGAGACTTGCTTGCTTGGTTCGAAACATCTGGAAGTTTGGCTCTCGAAAGCTAAAGTGCTCTAAATCCTTGCCTCTAGGATTCAAGGACAGATGAATGGTGGAAGGGCTCTCATATAAAGATTTATTGATTCCCTTCCACTACTAATGTAGTGTTTAATTACCGGGTCCTGAATTCGATTGGATAGCCCCACAGAAAATCGAATTAGTGGTTGTGGAAAGGGCTGAAGATACTTTCTATAGAGACTCAGGAGAGTCTCTAAGTCCTCGGTATCCAATAACAATTCAATGGAAAATTTGCTTTCGAAAATTGAAATGAAAAAAAAAAAAAGATGTCTTCATCCATAGGATCCCAAGTACCTGGATCAATCGAAAGTTCGATTCGATCTGAACTACTCATTTTCAAATGATATCCACATTGGTCACAAATATTCATTTTGGACTTCAAAAGTTTCTTATAATTTAATCCATAACAATTTTCGCATTGAACCCACAAATGCCTATATTTTTGAGTCAAATCGAAATCAGTAGAATTTTCTCTTCGAGTGAAATCAATACCATTCCTGCTAGTTCTTATACTGGAGCTCCCCCTTTCATTACTATTTCTACTTTCACCATAAATGTAACTAGAAATGTAACTGTCACTGGAATTGTCACTACTACTTAAAATGGAACTCTCAATACATATTTGAGAACCAAGATAAGAGTTAATCCTTGAATATCTGGAGTTATAGAAATGAGGATTAGTTTCTTATCATTCAATGAGCATCTTGTATTTCATAAAAATTAGGGGCAATATAATCCTTATGTAAGGACCATGCTATCCAATTTTCACGCATTAAGATACGTTTAAGTCATGGATGAGTATCATAAGAGATTCCCAACATATCATAAGATTCCCGTTCTTGAAAATCCGCACTTTTCCAAATTTTTAGCTTCTAGAATCTATTTCTTAGTTCAAGATCCCTCTTACTAATTGGAATCAAAGAATTAGTAGATATGTTCCGCCCAAAATGGGGATGGGCTAGGGTTATTAACTTATAATCTATAATCTGATGATCGAGTCGATTCCATGATTATAAGTTCATTCCATATCAGACCGGCCCAGAATAGGGTTCTATACATTCTCATTATGAGAAGGGGTCATTCGAGCATATCGAAATAGATACTATGTTTACGGGATAAGTACACTATTGGTGCCATAAGTTGTGTACGGCGCTCACTTTGGGGCCAAAAGTTTCAGTCAGATCACTTAAGTGTCAAAAATTTTAAAAAACGTTCACTTTGGTGCCAGCTCCAATCTAGTTGACCGAAAATCCAACGTGTCATTTTTTTATTAATATTTGAAGCCGGCGTGGATTGCCGGACAATCAGCATGCAAACAACAAAACGACGTCGTTTAACGTCTTTTCCCCTAAATAAGAAACCCTAAATCCCCAAATTCGAGTAGAATCAGAAATTGAAAACCCTAAATCCCTAATTCGACCAATTCGAGTGCATACTTCGATTTTCTCTCAAAATTATCAGCTCACTCTTGCGAATGGAGGGCAAAAGCTTTAGCAAAGGCTCACATTCCTATAAAAAAAAAGTGAATTAGATGGTGAGTGTTACTGTTATTGTGGGTTACCAAGTCCGAGAAGAACATCTTGAACTCGGTTGAATCCTGGGAGAAGATTCCATGGGTGCGGCAGATATAGAGAAGGCTCGAAGTGCAAATATTTCAAATGAGTTAATAGGAAATTCTCTGATCGAGCGACAAAGGTGATCCTGGAGTTACTTGAAAGCCGAAATCAACCTCCACCTACGTTAATGGACGAGTTAGAGGATGTCAACTCAATGTAAGCTCAAATGAAGGTTTTAACATCTCTGGTCGACCATTTAAAGAGGGAGGTTTCAAGGCTGAAAATTGAAATAAACTTTTATCGAGCATTGATTGTGTTCTTATTCTCTTGGGTAGTTTATTCAATTGTGAAGTGAATAATGAGAAGAAGTTTGTATGTCTACTATAGTCAAAGTTTGTATGTCTACCATTTTTGTATGAAGCGTAAGGTTTTGTTGTAATCCATGGTAGAAATGCAAGGTTGGAGTTGGAATGCATTAGTTGTGAGCACTTCAGAAATGCAATGTTTGCTTGCTGCATTTTTTATTTGCCCTCCTGATTTGCTGGTTTGTTGGTTTGCTGCAATTGCAAACCATGGCGGAATGGAAGATTGGAGTTGGAATGCATTAGTTCTGAGCACTTTTTATTGTTTAGTTGTGTATTGTCAATGTTTGTTTTGGTTAGTTTTTGCTTCAAATAAAATGGTTGCTGCATTTTTATCATTGTAATGGTTTGCTGGTTTGCTGGTTTGCTGCAACTGCAAACCATGGCAAAATTAAGAGATGGTGGCAAATTAACGATTGACCATTTCAGTGCCAAAAGTTGTAAATAGTGATCGCTTGAGTGCCAAGTTTTTATAAAAGTGATCATTTAAGTGCCAGTCATGATTACAAAGTGATCACTTATGTTGCGCAAGTTGTAAATAGTGATCGCTTGAGTGCCAATTTCAAACTTGCACCAGTCGTGGTGCATCTTGCATCTTGTTCTTGCAATAGTTGGGTTGCTGGTGCATCTTCTTGCAACACAATAGCCCTGCAATGAGATGCACCAACACTCAAAACTGCATCTTGTTCCAGCACATACAACCAAAACCCCACAAATAGCATCAACGCATCAACAACTTCAACCAGCAATACTATATGCACACATCTAAATCTAAAAATAACAGCAAAAAAATATACATCATAACTGATAACTATCTTGCTAGCTATTAGCCGAAACCAAGCCAAGAGAAAATAACATAAACAGCTATTGTCATTGACATTGATTGATTGTTTACAAAAAAAAAAAAAACAATTGCAATATGGAGGCAGCAACTACCATCAGTGATATAATATCCAGCACCCTTCTAAAAAAAGAAAACATAAAAAGAGAGACCATGTCCAACACCACATAAAAAGAGACCATGTCCAGCACCCTCCCATCAATCAATATGGATAACACCCTTATCTCCTTTTCGTCTTGGAGTTTGAATTGATTCATAACCCAAGCACTCTTTTGAACTAGATGTGCAGGTTCTTTAACTGGGCTTTCTGTCACCTCCTTTTCCTTGTTTTTTTACGGTGGCTATTCTTGTTCTAGCATGTGTCATGTGTTGGTCCATATCATCACTATCGCGCCCAATCGTTGGTTGAGATGGAATTGGTGATGGGTTCTGTTTGGATGGTTGTTTTGTAGCTATACACACTGACTTCTTCTTGGGAGCACTCTTCTTTGGCTGCGCCCTTGATTCTTGAGTTGGCCCACCTTGAGAGAGAAGTACCTCCAAAGTTCTCCTAGGCTACAAGAACATAGCAGTATTGTCAACCAAATGAATTGAAGCACAACAAATTAAATGCATGAGGCCTACAAATCTTACATTCAAAATAGTCATTCCAGTTCGTTCATCTGTGTAAATCCCATAACCATATTGCCTTAATCTTTTTCCAAGAGCCCCTCTTGTTTGCTGTGGTGCATCATTTTTAACAGCAACATATGGGAGAGCAGCTTCTGCAACTTGTGTAGCTCATCTTCTCAACTGAGAAACACATAAAAAATTTAAAATTCAACCCATAAAAGACAAATACAGCAATTGACAACTTACAGGAAATTTTTTTCTTGTCGTTCGCTCAACAGTGGACTTAGTTGTTGTTGTTGCTGTCTTGCCTATTCCAGTCCTTGTCCCTGCACTTGAGCCTACAACAGGGCCTTTTTCTAGCCCTTTAGAAGGCCTTACAACAATGTGCTATATCAGGATCATGACCAACTACAATGAATAATTAGACATCTACTAATTTTCATGGTGGAAACAAATTGAAAAATTTTATCAAATTACAAGTGCATGATAGAGGAAAAGCACAAGAGAAGCCAGTACACATGGTCAACCATCAAACTTTATCGAGTAGAAAATGTAAAGTGATTGAGGTAAAGATGATACTTACCTTATAGCAGGGCTTTTTGTTTGCCCTTCAGTAGGTATTACTACAGGGCATTTTGTCCTACCTTCACTAGGCCTAACCAGAAGCTCTTCAGTAGGGCCTTATGTCCTACCTTCAGCCATTACATCTTGTTGTTGATGCTGCCTTTTCAGCTCACAACATTTCTTATTGTGCCCTTCCTTGTGGCAATAGGAGCATTTCATCTTTGAGCCAGTCCTACTCATCCTCCGACTTGATGCCTCTTCATGCTGCATTCTTCTTTTCTTTTTTGGCCTTCCAATTTACTTCTTTAGCGGCAAAGGTAGAGGGCTTTCATGATTTGTTGGCTCCCAAAATTTGCTGCTTCTGATAGGCTGCATCATGAATTGGTATGAAGCAAGGTATGAGTTTTTTTTGTACCAATCATGTAGGTAATCATCTAGGTTTTCTTGCTTCATCTGAATAGCACAAATTGCATAGGCACAAGGAATTCCATTCAGTTGCCAAGCTCGACATGAACACTTTCTTCTATCCAGGTTAACAATATACTTATCCTGATTTTGAGTAATCTCATATCCATTATCTCCATTCCAAACTGGATGGTAGAACCTACTAGCAGGAATGTTTGCATCCAATCTCTTCATAATCCTAAGACCATAATCTCTAGTCCATTTCGTAGCCTCTTCTCTTTGCCTATGCAGTCTAGTCATCACCATCACTCGAATGTCATCAAGCATGCTAATGATTGGTTTGCACCTGGCCTTTAAAATTCTGCCATTGAAAGCTTCATTGAGGTTGTTATCAATGATATCGCATTTGAACTCTTCGCTGAAGAAGGCCCTACACCAGTGCTTAGCTTCTGTCTGGAAGAGTGCATCAAAACCTTCCATTGTCAGCTACAACAATCATTGTTTGGCTAATCTGAAATCAGCTATGTTGGTACTCTTTGTTATCTGCCATAACTGTTTCTGCAGCCTATCCCCTTTGAAGTTCCTTGACCAGTTTGCATATATGTGCCTCGCGCACATTCTATGCTCAGCATGTAGCATCAACTCAGCCAATACAGGAATAAGTCCCTACAAAAATTCAAACCAATAAATACAAGTCAGGAAGAATATGCAAATGATTAATATTAAAAGGGATTGAATTAATTTATGGCATCCCAAAATTTCATGGCAATTTCTAGAGGCATTACGACCTATGGAAAAGTGAATGGTTGTGTCGTTGAAGTATGTTGTGACCTCTAGACCGAAGAATTGTAATAAATTAAGGTCAAGCACTCTATTGAACAATTATCTAATGGGGAAAATTTTATTCTTGGCCGTGCGTTTTATAAGTTGGATTTTATTAATTTGTGTTACAAAATTTTATGGCCAACTAAAATGCAATTAAGCATTTTTATAAGTGGGAAATTTAGGTTAGATCTTTTAAAGGAGAGTGGGCCAAAATTCTTAGGCCAAGCCGGCCCAAAAACCCAGCCCACAACCCCACCATTCGACCGGCCCATGAAGCCCATAGGGCTGTCGACGGAAGGAGGGGTGGCCCATGAGAGGCCCATCCTCTTGCATGGCAATTACCAAGTGGCAAGGGGGATTATCCAAGTGTCCCCTTGCATGTTTTGTGATGATTACATGCTAATTATGAGGGGGAAGAAAAGAAGAAGGGGCGGATTGAGCAAGGGGGGCGTCGCACGAGAGAAAGGGGGAAGGAGAGAAAGAGAGTGACCGTCCGAGAGAGAGAGAGTGAAACCGAGAGAGGGAGAGCAAGCGAGCGAGAGAAGAAGGGGAAGAGGAAGGCCGTTCGCTGCTGTTCGTCGCTGCCGTCGAGCCGCCGAGTCCCGCCTTTCCGTCTTTGCTTGCTGTGTTGTGCTCGGATTAGAGGCAAGTAGAGTCCATCAATCTACCCTTTGCTTGCTGTGATGTGTATGTAGAAACTGGTAAATTTCGGATGTGGATGAAGTGTGAAATCTTGAAGCTACAAGAGTTGTGATTTAGTCTAGTGTTCTGTTTCTGGAAAAACAGTCCGACCTTTGATGATTTTGTGAGTTAAATGCGATGTTAGAGTGGAAATTTGGCTTTGACTTCTTGATGAAAGTTGTAAATAACTTCTTAAAGAGTAACATATCAAAATTTCAGAAGAAATTAATAAGTATAGACCGGTGAAAATATTTTTCTTTGAAGAAGTTAGATCTGGAAATCGAAATGCTGACCTAGTGTGATTCTGTGAATTTTATAAAATTTATTGGTTGAAATTTGATCTCGTGTTATGAATAAAAGTTGAATATAACATGTTAAGGAGTAACATACTAAAATTTTAGAGGAAATGGATGAGTTTAGGTTGGTTAAATAATCTTTATCCGAAACGGTTAGATTTGGAATTCGGTGCCGAGGGTTATGGACGGTTATGGTTATTATATTTTTTAATATATTACAAATATGATTTCAAGTTCTGCATGAAATATTTTCTTCTGGATTTTTTTTTCTATAACATATAAAAATTTCAGAATTTTTGAGATGATTTAGGATTTTTACTGAAAATGTGAATAAAACTGTGTATGGCAATATTCCGAAATTATAAGGACTATGATGTGTGGACTGTATTAAATTGTATGATGTTCTTTTGGCATGGTGTTCTTCACAAAATACTTTCCTTTAGATCTTGTATATAATATGTCAATTTTTTGGAAATTATTAAGGCTGTTTGCTAATTTTTCAAGAATTATGACCAAAGGAGTGCAATCTGTTTTTATCCGGAAATTTGCGGCATTTTCAAAAATTAAATGAATTTGCTCCATGTGCTATAATGTCTTGAGTGGTTGATTATGCTGCATATGTGGTGACATATGGCATGTTATATGACATCAAAAGCTGGTTGAGATCTTTGATATTGTTGCATCAAATGCCATGTTGAAATTGAGATACATGTGTGAATATAAATTATGATAATGATGATACCGTCGGAGGTTTGAGCCAACAATGCCTCGGCAGTGTTGCGATCCCCGGAGTGTGGGTGCCGGATGCCCGAAGTGTGTGTGCCGGATGCCCCAGGAGTATTGGGATGCCCGGAGGTGTGTTTCGGAAGCCCTAGAGGTGTGTGCCGGGGGGATACCTTGTGATGCCAGTTGGGGTACGAGATGCCCGGAATGTGTGTGCTGGATGCCCGGAGGTGTGTGTCGGAGGCCCTCGCGATGCCAAGTTGGGTGCGAGCAATAAATTGTGGGATGCAAACACTGGTCCCTGGGAGGAAAAATGATGTGATCTAACTGAAAGATAAAAAGATCAAGAATTGAATCATGCGCATGGAAGTGTGCATATGGCATGGGATGAACCCCATGGGAATGCAAGCATGAAGTGCATGGTGGTATGTGTACGTTGCATGGTGGTATGTGTACGTTGCATGGTGATATATGCATGACTGCTTGATGATACATGTATAAGTGCATGGTAGTATATGCACGTAGCATGATGATATATACTTGGCTGCTTGATGATACATGTATAAGTGCATGGTGGTATATGCACGTAGCATGGTGATATATGCATGGCTGCTTGATTATAGAAGTACTGCATGGTGATATATGCATGGCTGTAAGGTGATGTATGCTTGAATGCATGAATGATATATGTTTTATTCATGATACCTCGATTGTTCTATTTGACTCATTGTGTAGTTTGTTGGATCTTTACTACTGAGTGGTTGTACTCACCCCTTTGGGGATTAACATTTCATATTAGAAATATGCCTCTTTCGCCAGTTACGCATGGTACTTATTATGGATTGCCCTCTGATGTTGAGGTAGAGTGCACGAAGCATTCCTGTGTTAGTGTACCTGGTTTGGTGTTTGTTCGAGTTCGTGTCTTGGTGATGTACGATGTGGGTCAACCCCTGTTAGTCGGCCACTGAACAAGGCTGAACAAGTTGCAACGGCGGTTGATTTGGACACGGCTCGGGCTAGGTTCGGTGGTTGTGGGTTGGAGTGCAGGCTGTGGCTGAAATGGCCGTAAGCTGGCCAAGTTGTGGCTGCCGGGCTTGCTGGAAATTGGCCACCAAAACGCTGCTGACGGGCAACAACGATGGGCTTCGAGGATGGCGCAATGTGGATGGACGAAGAGGTGACTTCGCTGTAGCAGAGACGGCCCGATTAAGAAGCGGTGAACAAACCGCACGTGTGTTGATGCGTTGGTGACGTTGACAAAGGGAAATTGACCGTAAATGGATAGGAAGGAAGGGCCCCATTGGTCAACATTTAAATAAATGAAAGACCAAAGCAAATTTTAAAGAGAAGATGTGCATAGGACCATCGGCAGGGGGTGGGGATGTGCGCAA
>JABKBK010000040.1:0-67605 GCA_014182545.1 Eucalyptus globulus
TAAATTGCTGTCTTCTTTCCTGAAATTCTGCAATAAATTTCCAGATTTAGTAACTACAAAGAAAAATCATTTTACTAGCCAAACCTTGTCCATTTGTTCTCAAATTTTAATATGTTATTCCTAAGGATGTGTAATACAACTTTAATTAAGGGTTCGAAGTCCAATTCTATATAGAGAATTACAGAAAATTCATAGAGTCATCGAAGGTCATGCTGTTTTCTACAAAACAGTTTACTGATTCAAAAAGAATTACTTCTACCTTCATGTTTTTGCATCTATTTGGCTATAACTAGAGATTAAAATTAATCTAATGGATTTTCTCTTAGATAAAATGGATCTATTCCTTATCTTCATCATTAGAAATCAAGGCGACACGAATAAAAAAACTTTCTATCTATATTCCTCTAAAACAGAAAATATCTTCTACCGTTTCCTCCGTTTCTAGCTCAATCAAACCGTAAATTTCTCCACTAATTTCTTTTACAGCATCTCAAGACTCTTCCACGGCATCTAAGAATACTTTCAATAGGTTCTTATTAACAAAGAAACCTTCCACAGCTCGGCTCAAAGCAAATATCCACACCTCAACTCACTTACCGCAACATACATCACATCTCTTCACTCGGCAATCACTTCCTTACCTTGCTCGAAAATCACAGCTTACTCACACTTAAATTTTGAGACTTGCAAGACTCTAATGCAACATGCAATGACTTATAACTTCAATCTAGTGCTCCTCAAGCTCAAATCAACACAAAATAGCAACATCACATCTAATCCTCCACCATTAAGCTAGATCCACAAGTTCCTTGACAAAAACAATAGATAACTTCTAGTTTAGAGACTTATCTTTCCTTACCTTGGTTCAACTACTAATTAACTCAAAGATTCTTCAAAAATCAACACCAAAACTCGCATGCAAGAAGGAGAAAATCACTGGTTTTGGCTACTGGTTTCCTTCGCTGTTCGACCGAGAGAAAAGAGAAGAAGAAGATGGAAGTTCTCGGTGGCTTTGGAGAGAGAGAGAGATTACAAGAGTTAAGAGGGGAAATGGGGCTATGGTCTCATCCCTAGGCTAGGCTAATCATTAGCAAATCTAATGATTATGTCTCTTGTTGCTTGGTTTCGGTTTTGGAGAGAAAAACCATGGGAGAAGAGAGAATGCAAAGAGAAATGAGAGAGAAGTCGTGGCCTCCATGCACGACACTTTCGCCACCTATGGTTCGCCATCCATTAACCTTAAATCCATGTCGTTAGTTAGTTCATTTGTATCTAATGTTTTTCACTTAATTCCCTTTCGATTCCATTAGATTTCAATCCTCTTGTAATCATATAAAGTTATGAAATTATATGACATATTAACTATTTGGTGTTAGTCTATAGGGAATTTATCACAAGAAATGCTAAAGTTAGAAATTGACATTAGCATTACAATCACTAATCCAATTATGTGGCATCCGGAATTTTGAGACGACCCCTAGATATTCGACGGTCCATGACTAAGTAATGGACATTATTTTATTTTCATCATTGGACCAAGGCGCAGTGTGTTGTAATGATTCGATCGTTGAAGAAGTTATAGGATCATTTTCTTCATATTACCACTAAAAACTTAAGGATTAATTTTTGGGACGATTTTGGGCCGTGCATTAAAGGGCCATGTGACCACAAGCCCATAGGCCCAAGCAACTTTACCCTTTCCCTTAATTGTCGACAAAGCGGACTTATTGGGCTTGTTGATGCTCGACCAAAAGAAGCCCATCATGGAAAGTCTTCACATTCCCCTCACTTGTCCAAAGCTGCTGCATTACCAAATGATCATCATGCAAATAATTAATCAATCAATTAAGCAAGGAGCAAAAAGGGGCGGATTAGCCGAGAGAGAGAGAGAGAGAGAGAGTTCAAGCGAGAGTGAGCAGCGGCGGGTGCACGGCGTGAGGAAGGAGGAGGTCGCCGTTCCGTCGAGCACGGTGCTGCCGTCGTCGTCACCGCCGGTCTTCGCCGCCGTTAAGCCGAGCCCGCGACCCCCGAGCCCCTGTTTTGCTTGCATCCGAATAGAAGAGCTAGAGGCAAGTGAAAGTTCACTAATCCATGTCTTTGCATGCTGTAATTATCTTGTGAAATGCTGGTAGATGTGAGAAAATGTAGAAGTGGGAACTGCATGTGGATTTTTGGATGATTGAGGTGAAGTTGGATTAAGAGATTGAGTAAAAACAGAGTTGGTTTTGGGTAGTTTCGATTTTTGGTTGAAATAAGAATTGAAAGGTCTAACTATAGTGGATTCTTGAAGTGAAGAAGCTGTAATGTAGTGCAATAGATTGGAATATTGGGTTGTGGATGTTGGATGCTAGGATTCAAACGAATAGGATTAGTTCTCTTTGAATTAGTAAACTGTTTTCACAGAAAACAGCATGACCTTCGGTGATTCCATGAATTTTCTGTAATTATCTAGCTGGAATTAGACTTTGAACTCTCAATGAAAGTTTTAGGGCATGTCTTTAGGAGTAACATATCAAAAATTGTGAATAAATGAACAAGGTTTGAACGATAAAACGATTTTCTATGAAAATGTTAAATCTGGAAGTCATTACAGAACGTTAGCAAAAAATACAGCAATTACTGCTCTTGATATATAAACAATTTGATTTGGTGTTCTTCATGAAACTTTTTCCCTTAGGTCTTATTTATAACATGTCAAACTTTCATAATTTTCTAAGTTCATTTAGGGATTATTCCGTAATTTTTACCAGAACTGTGCATTGTAATAATCAAGATGTTTGATTCCGAATTTGCTCAAATTGTCCCAAAGGTGAATATATCTTGAATTATAATTTGACATGATGATACTAGCATTGACATATTATGAAATATTGAGATTTGATGAAGGATTCATGGGACATCTTGTCGTTGCATTTGAAAGTATTTTTGAAAATTAAGATGTTAAAAAATACCATTGGACCCTCGGGTCAACGATGCCCCGGGAGTCGGGAGGCCCAAAGGATCAAATGAGTCGATGCCTTGTGGATGCCCAGTAACCCTAGTGGCTGAATGCCGGAGGTTTTTCCCCGAGAGCTTCGGGATGCCCAGTTGTATGCTAGTCGGTACGTAAATCCGGAGGGCCGGAGTAACCATTCTCATGGTGAGCCTCGGAGGCTTCCTCGTGATGCTATGTGGAGTATGGGATGCCTAGAGGTGTGACACACTCTGGATATCCGATGGCCCTAGTGGCTGAATGCCGGAGGCTTTCGTGATGCCAGGGTGGGTGTGAATGCTCGGAGGGACGCAAACATTGGTCCTCTAAGGGATGCAACCTTTTGAATGATAAAACGAATGATTCTACTAAATGTGTGTGTGGTCTGGTTATAGGACTAAATTGTATGGCATGGAATGGGACGTGTTACTACAGTTGGCCCTATGATCGGGACTTGGGTAACTAGACATGATGCATTTTGATTCTTTTAAAAATTGCATTTGCCATTGCATTAAAGAATTTCATGATTTTGATGTATATTTATCCCTTGATTACCTGTTTTGGTCTATTCTGCATGAGCCTAGATATTGATGGTACTGCCTGACATGGCTTGATGAATCTTTTACTGCTGAGTGGCTATACTCACTCCATTTGGGGACTAACATTTCAAATTAGAAGATATGTCTCTGCTACCAGTCACCCCCGGCACATTTTACGATGTCCCAGTTGATGTTGAGTGCGAGTGTTCGGAGCACTCTCATCTTGATATGCAAGGGTTGGTTTTTATTCAAGTGCGGGTTCTAGTCATATATGACATTGGTACACATGATGGCCCAGTGATTAAGGAGTTTCTGTCGGTGCACGTTTGTCGTGATGGTTTCAGGCTGGGGATATTGCCGCCGCCACTAGTTGACGGACTGGGCTGGGTGTGACCGAGAGTGACGGTTAGCAGATGAAGCATTTTTGGACTGCCGACACTGACTGATAGACTTATGTATAGGACTGTATGGAAAGGAAAGTAAAAAGGGAAGTCAGGTTACCTTTTGTTATGAAGCCGGGTATAGAAAACTATGGCAAATTTTGATGTACTGATCGATGTTGTCTATCAAATCTATGTAAATAAAAGTGTTCAGCTTGACCTATAAAACTATCTAGTAGGTGTGCATCGTTTCTAATTTTTGGGATAGGGAGATGCTAATTTTGCTTCCGCTATATATTTATATATTGCTAGGGACCGATCTAAAAAACATAAACCCCCAAGATTGATAGACCTTCAGGTCAAGTAAGAGGACGGTAAGCGAACTGTGGCGACCTCAATGGATTGGGGGCTAACTATAATCTATAGACTTAATTGAAAATAAAATCACTTAGGCCTAAATACCCATCTTTGGCCCAACAGGCTCAATCTATAACCATTTGTTCCGCTAAACTATTCTAACAAATTCGAGCCTTGGCCCGCTCCAAGCCAAGTCCAAACCCATAATTTCTCATTCGGCTTATCAAGTCTAATTCGTGTGGCCCACTTACTTCTCAAGCCCACACATTCCTCTGGTCCATCGGGTTTGCTTTCCAGCCTGATTTAAAATAATCCAAGTCCTTAATGATCTAATTACACTAATAAAGGTCGGTGAAATTTGGGATATCACAACCACCTTCATTTTTCACAGAGAGAACTGGTGCTCCCCAAGGTGATGCACCGAGAAGTATGAATCCCTTATCCAACAATTCTTGCATCTGCACATTCAATTCTTTTAACTCAGATAACGACATCTGGTAAGGATCCTTAGAGATTGACTCTGGCTCGGGTGCTAATTCCATTACAAACTCTATTTCTCTCTCTGACGATAGACCTGACCATTCTTCAGAAACATCTCAGAAAACTTCCGTACCACGACTATGATTTCCATATTCGTTTCTTCAACTAACTCATTACAGTCGCCAAGTAAATTTCGCAACCTACATCTAGAACTTGGTTGTCTTCAGTGACAAAATGACAGGAATTGAAGGTCCTTTCCAACTCTCAGTAATTCAAAACTTTCATATGCTAACTTGTCACATCCGAGAATTTCGACGACACGAAATATTTATTTTGAGGGAAAGAAATTTGTCTTTGAATGGCCAAATGGACAATTTCGTCATCGGCCACTTTATTGTATTTCTTGGACCGAACCCACCTATGTAAAAATTGGTTATGGGGATGTTAATTGATTTCTATAAAAAAAAATTAAAATGCCCTAAAATAGTGTCGGAATTATGGGCTTATTATTATTATTATTATTATTATTATTATTATTATTATTATTATTATTATTATTATTATTATTATTATTATTATTATTATGATGTGGCATCAAAAAAAAAATTCAAGACAAGCTCTAAGGTGTATTAAAGCCCACAATTAGGTAATGAAATTACCTAAGGTTTAACCATTAGTTTTTCTCTTAAGGCTAAGTGATATATGCTTGTGTTCATGAATTTTTGAAATTAGTATTAGGGGATAAATTAATAAGAATAATCTATCCGTGGCTACGCACCTCATAGACTAAATCCATATAAATAAAATGTTACAAGATTTTGTCCATGTGGAATTTAAAATTTAAAATCTATAAAAGAAAGAATTAAAAGTGTTTAAAGGTGAAATTTAGGATTTAAATTAGGTTTGGGCCTTAGGCCCAAGAGTGGACCTTTAATGGGCCAAGTTGGCCGGCCATTGAAGCCCACGAATGGGCTGTCGTCGGCCACGAAGGAGGCCAGCCCATTTGCTGGCCCAATTGCTCCCAAGCCCACCATGCATGTGGCATGCCAAGTGGCAAAAATGAAGATTGCATGCATTGGCTTGTGGAGAGGCAAGTGATGATTGCCAATGATGAAGATTTAGGGAAATAAAAGGGGAAAGAGAGAGAGAGGGTGGCCGGTTGGGTTTCCGTCCAAGTGAGAAAGAGAGAGAGTGAGTTGCGAGAGAGAGAGGGAATCGCCGGAGAGGCAGAGTAACCGAGGAGGAGGAGGAGCCGTCGCCGCCCGTTTGCCGCCCGTTCGTCTGCCGTGTGCCGTCGTTCTCTTGAGTTTAGAGGCGAGTTGGGACTGATTTCCACTCTTGCATGTGTGCCTTGCATGTGTGATTTGTTGGTGGTAGGTTTCGGATCATAGGATAGGCAAAACCGAAGCTAGAATGTGACTTGTGCTTGAGTTTGCATGCTGTTTACGTATGAACCACCTGAACCAGAATCTTGTGAGAGTTTGCATGAATGTTTCGAGTTTTATTTTGACGTTGATTCCTTCATGAAAGTTGTAGCCAACATCTTAAACTACAACATACTATAATTTGGGACAGAATGATGGAGATTTAAGGGGTCAAACCCTCATCCTACGAAGACACTAGATCTGAAATTGTTTTACTGACCTTTTGGTAGATTTGTGGTTGCATGTCGATTTTTACCAAGAATATCTCTTTGACTTCTTCATGAAACTTGTATAGAACATCCTAAATACTAACATACTCAAATTTGAAGTAAAATGAGCAAGTGTAGCCTAGTGAATCGACTTACTCTTGAAGACGGTAAATCTCGAGACGCGGTGCAGGACACCCGAGATTTCATGGACCCATATGGTGACTTTTCTTTGGAAATTTGACTTAGATCTCTTAATGAAAGTTGTAGGGGACCTCTTGAAGTAAAACATATCCAAATTTCAGAGTAAATGAATAAGAATAAGTGGGTGAAAACTCGATATTTCGGAGATACCTACAAGGGACGTTTCGGTGCGAGAACCAGAAGCTTCGTACAACTATATAAAATGATCTAGAACGAATCGGGACTAGAAGTCTTCATAAAAAATATACCTTAGTGTCTTAGTTATAAGTTGGTAAAATTTCATAATTTTCAGAGGTCATTTGGGTATTTTAATCGAATTATTTCGAAAACTGCACATTCTGTTTCTATCCGAAATTGCATGCTGTATTTATGTGGATTATATCTTCTTGTGTGGAATTTTATTGGGCATGTGTTTTCATGAAATTATTATCTTATTGACTTTTCTATCACATGTCTTGATTTCATGATTTTTGAGAGTCATGTGGATAATTAATTTAAATGTTTTCTAAAATGGTACAAGCTGGATTTTCATAAACTTCAAGAAGGCATGATAAGGCATGATAAATAGACTATTCTAATTGTGTGGACACCATGAATGGTATTGTTATGAATGATTGTGTCTTGCTGCATGTATGAAAATGATTGGAGATGCATGTATGAATCAAAGGATGAAAGTGATCTTGTTTGCCATTATATCATGTGCCATGTTGAGTTGAGACATAAATTGGTGACCATGAATAAAAATAAATGAGGAAACTGTCTGGGGCGGATGATAATGCCCTGGGAGTGTCAGGATGCCCGAGATGGGGGGTGTCGGATGGCCCGGATTGTATTGAGATACAAGGCCGGATGTCCTCGGGAGTTTCGAGATGCCTGGAGAGTGGGGGTGCCGGAAGCCCTGGAGGTTTGTGCCCAGCGGGATGCCTCATGATGCCAGTTGGGGTGCGAGATGCCCGGCCAGGGAGTGTAAATGCTGGAAGCCTCGGAGGTTTTTGCCTGAGAGGATGCCTCGTGATGCTAGTTGGGATGCGAGATGCCCGGAATGTGGGGGTGCCGGATGCCCGGTGGTGTGTGCCGGAGGTTTATCTCGCGATGCCAGGATGGGGCGCGAGTGATAAAATATGGGATGAAATTATTGATCCCGGGAAAGAGAAATGTGGCGGTCTAAAATGAAATTGAAATCGAATGATGCATGATGATATATGCATGACATGATGATGGTACATGTGATATGATGATGATGTTACATGCATGGATGCATGGTAATAGTGATGGTACATGTGATATGATGATGATGTTACATGCATGGATGCATGGTAATGATGATGGTACATGTGATATGATGATGATGTTATATGCATAGATGCATGGTAAGGATGATGCCTTATGTGACATGTGATGCTATGATTGTGATGATTGCATGGTATGATGTATTGAGTGGTTTATTGGTCCTTTACTTGCTGAGTGGTTGTACTCACCCCTTCGGGGACCAACATTTCAGATTAGCAAAATGCCGCTCCCTGCTGTCACGCGGGACGTATTTTACGGCCTACCTTTGGATGTAGAGGTCGAGTGCGTGGAGATTGACTGTCCCACCGTCCCTGGTCTTACGTATATTCGAGTGCGCGCTTTATTGATGTACGATGTGGGCCTGGCTGGTGGCCCCGTCATTCAGGAGTTTATATTCGTCCATGTTCGCCGAGACAGAGTGATGCATGGGATGTTGCCGCCACCACCGCCTGATGCATCGGGATGGGTGTGAGGGCCCGTGCGTGACAAGTAGGAGCTGAAACTTTTTAAGATGGTTAGCCGACACTAGTGATGGGGGATCTTGCACGTTAGACGTAGTGGGTCGAATCTTTCTTTTTGAGTTTATGGCCGAGTATGGCTTCATGTTCTGGCCTTTCTTTTGATGTACCGACCCATGGAAACCCATCTTGAAAAATATGTAAATAAAGTGTCATGGCTTTGTCTTTTATTATGATGTTTAGTGGTGTGCAATTGTATCATGGTTGATGGAGGGAGAGATGGCGATGTTATATTTTGCTTCCGCTAAATGAGTCGCGCTGGGACCGTTTTAAAAAAAATGTGTCTATGATTTACGACGCTTCATCATAGAGATGTGATTAAGAGTAGCATTAGGTGCCTGTGTGACCTAAGGTGGTTCGGGGTGCCACATATTATTATTATTATTATTATTATTATTATTATTATTATTATTATTATTATTATTATTATTATTATTATTATTATTATTATTATTATTATTATTATTATTATTATTATTATTATTATTATTATTATTATTATTATTATTATTATTATTATTATTATTATTATTATTATTATTATTATTATTATTATTATTATTATTATTATTATTATTATTATTATTATTATTATTATTATTATTATTATTATTATTATTATTATCTATGGGCCATTTAAATTGGACATCTAGGCCCAAAACTTTTCGGGCCCAAAGCAGGCCAAGAGGCCCACAAACCGTCGGCCCATGGGAGGGAGAAGAAACCGGATGGAGAGTCCACACCACCTCCTCCATTTGTCCTCTTGTTGAAGACACTTGTCTTCCTCTTGGGGCCAAGTGTCTCTTGCATGCAAAATTCTATGATAATTAGTTAATTAAGCAAACAAAAGGGAGAGGGGGAGGTGGATTGATCGAGGGAATTGCCGAGAGAGAGAGAGATTGAGAGGAAAGGGAGAGTAACCGAGAGAAAGAGGAGAGTGGTGAGGGTGCTTCGGCGAGGGGAAGAAGGAGACCAGCCTTGCCGTGTGTGCGCCCGTTGACGCCATTGACGCCTCTTAGTTTCGCCATCGGTTGTGTTGCGCCCAAAGCCCTCAAGTCGCCGTTTGCTTGCTGTGGTTGCGTGAACTTAAGGCATGTGAATTCCCTTGATCTACATGATGCTTGCTGTGGTTGTGTGTAAAGTATAGTAGATTTCAGATGTGCTGGATGTTAGAATTTTCGAAATTTTGGGAGTAGTACCTTAAGCTAGTAAACTGTTTTATGGAAAACAGTTTGACCTCTGGTGATTCCGCGAATTGTATGCAATTATCTAGTTGAAATATTACTTTTTGTCCTTGATAAAAGTTGTAGATGACTTCTTGAAGAGTAACATACTAAAATTTCAGAAGAAACGGACAAGTATTGGTCGGTGAAACCATTTTTCTTTGAAGATACTAGATCTGGAAACTGTTATGTTGACCTCTTGCGACTCCGCGAATTTTATGCAATTATCTAGTGGAAATTTGACTTCGTGTCCTTGATGAAAGTTTTATATTGACATATTGAAGAATAACATACTAAAATTTGAGAAGAAACGGACAAGTATTGGTTGGTGAAATGATTTTTCCTTGGAAGTATTAAATCTGGAAACTGTTACTGAGGGTTAGGGTGAGTTATGGTGATTCTATATTTTGATCTATCATGGATCCGACTTCGAGTTCTTCACAAAACTTTTACCTCTACGTTTTATCTATAACATATCAAAAATTCGTAATTTTCTATGATCATTTAAGGGTTTTACCAATTTTTTTATTAAAATTGTGCAATAGTGATGTTCGAAGTTTTATGGCTGTGATGTAGGGACCATAGTGACTCGTAAGAAGTTCTCTTGACATGGTGTTCTTCATATAAAATTTTTATCTATATCTCATTTATAACATTTTAAATTCTCAGAATTTATTAATATTATTTACTAATTTTTCCAGAATTTTAATTAAAGGAGTGCAATCTGTTTTATCCGAAAATTGTTTTATTTTCAAGAACAAATGAATTGCTCTATGAAATGCGATATCTTGGGTTGTTATTTAGACAGCATATGCGGTGACATTTAGCATATCATATGACATCAAGAATGAAATTGATGAGGCCTTGTAAACTCATTGAAACTTATGATTGTATTGCATCAATGGTTGTTTTCAAAGTGAGACATATATGTATATATTGCGATGTTAATGATACCGTCGAATGGCTAAGTCGACGATGCCCTGAGAGTGTCGGGATGCCCGGAGGTGTGTGTCGGAGGCCTCGTGATGCCAGTTATGCTTAGAGGTGTGTGCTGGATGCTCGGAGGTGTGTCCTAGAAGTCTCACGATGCCAGATTGGGTGCGAGAGTTAGGAGGGATGCAAAGATTGGTCCTCGAGATCCTTTTGAATCATGCGCATGTGTGTGCATATGACATGGTGCATGAATTGTCTATGAATTTGAGTTTGTACTATTTGGCGTTGAAATTGTGATCATTAAAGCATTGAATGGATCTCATGGAGATATATGCATGACTGCATGGAGATATATTCATGACTGCATTGAGATGTGTGCTTGACTGCATGGATTATATGTGCATTACTCATGATACCTTGGTTGTCTTGCTTGTTGCATTATGTAGTTTGATGGATCTTTACTGCTGAGTGGTTTTACTCACCCCTTTTTGGGGACTAACATTTCAGATTGAGAGATGCCTCTATTACCCATCACACGTGGCACATTTTACGGCGTTCCCGTTGATGTTGAGTGCTCGTGTTCGGAGCACATCTGTGTTGGTGTCTGAGGATTAGTATTCATCTGTGTTCGAGTCTTAGTCATGTACTACGTGGGTCTACCTGATGGCCCCGTGGTACAGGAGTTCATGTCTGTGCATGTTCGTCGTGACGGGATCATGATGGGGATGCTGTCGCCGTGTGGCACCACTCGATGGCCCTCGATCCATTAAGGTCACTACAGGTCACTCGCCTTTCACTTGTCCTATTAACATATCACTCTGATACCATTTGATTATAGTGGGTCTGTAAGTCCTGGGGGTTCATATTATTTAAATCGGTCCTAGCACAGTTCATATAGCGAAAGCATAATCAAATTTCCCTATCCCATACTCCAACAAAATAATGCAATGCACACCAACTACACATCATATAAAATATAGGGCTGAACCACTTTTATTTACATAACTTTGATGGATATCATGAGTCGGTACATCAAAAGGCCAAGACTTCACTAAGCTCGGCTATAACCAAAAGTACCCGACTCTATAGCAGTCATGATCAACGATCCATCATCAATGTCGGCCATCCAAAAAGTATCTTCCATTACCCATCACAAGCATCATCACACCCAGCCCGGTCCATCAATTGGCGGCGGTAGCAGCATCCCCATCATGATCCCATCGTGACGAACATGCACAGATAAGAACTCCTGTACCACGGGGCCATCAAGTAGACCCACGTCGTATATGACTAAGACTTGAACACGGATGAATACTAATCCACGAACACCCACACAATGTGCTCTAAACACGAGCACTCAACATCAATGGGAATGCCATAAAATGTGCCACGTGTGATGGGTAATAGAGGCATCTCTCAATCTGAAATGTTAGTCCCCAAAAGGGGTGAGTATAACCACTCAGCAGTAAAGATCCATCAAACTACACAGTACAACAAGCAAGACAACCAAGGTATCACGAGTAATGCACATATCATCCATGCAATCAAGCATACATCACCATGCAGTCGTGCATATATCTCCATGCAGTCATGCATATATTTCCATGAGATCCATTTAATACTTCAATGATCACATCTTCATCGCCAAATAGTACCAACTCAAATTCATAGACAATTCATACACCAGGCCATATGCACACACATGCACATGATTCATCTCTCATTTTGATATTCAAAAAGGATCCTAGGGACAAATCCCTGCATCCCTCCTAACTCTCGCACCCAATCTGGCATCGCGAGACTTCCGACACACACCTCCAGGCATCTCATACCCCAACTGGCATCACAAGGCTTCCGGCACACACCTCCAGGCATCTGGCACACACCTCCGGGCATCCGGAACACACCTTCGGGCATCCCGACACTCCCGGGGCATCGTCGACTTAGTTGTCCGACAGTATCATCATTATCATTACACATGGATATATCTCACTTTTGAAAAATGCCATTTGATGCAATATGCCAAAAGTTTCATTTAATTTATAACATTTTATTAGTTCTGATGTCATATGAAATGCATAAATGTCACCAGACATGCTAAATAGATAGCAACTCAGAATACCACATCTCATGGAGTAATTTATTTGTTCTTAAAAATAAGACAATTTTCAGATAAAACATAATGCATTCCTTTAATTACAATTATGGGAAAAATTAGTAAACGATATATATAAATTCAAAGAATTTAACATGATGTAAACAAGACCTAGAGAAAGAAGTTTCATGAAGAACATCATGTCAAGAAAATTTCATATAAATCGCATAGGTCCATACATCACAGCAAAAGAAATTCCAACACCACTATTGAACAGTTTCAGAAATAATTTTGATTAAGTCTTTAAATGAAGTCTAAAAATTCTGATATTTTAATATGTTATAGATAAGACCTAGAGGTAAAAGTCCCATGAAGGAATCGAAGTCCAATTCATTCTTTATCAAAATCTATAACTATTATAACTCACCCTAACCCTCGGTTCAATCTCCAGATTTATCCATTTCAAAGAAAAATCGTTTCCCCGATCAATATTTGTCCATTTATTCTCAAATTTTAGTATGTTACTCCTCAAGATATTATCTACAACTTTTATCAAGGACATGAGATCAAATTCGGACTGGATAATTGTGACACCCCTCGACACAACCCCCAATCCGCTAGGGTCACCATAGTTCGCTTTCACTTGTTCTAATCAATATACCACTCTGATACCATTTATTTATAGCGGGTCCATAAATCCTGGTGGTTATTATATTTTTTATTATATATATATATATATATATATATATATATTGGTCCCAGCGCAGTTCATATAACGGAAGCATATTCTAATCTCCCTATCCCATCTCCAACAACAATAATGCAATGCACACCTACTACGCATCAGATAAAAAGATAAAACTGAGTCACTTTTATTTACATAACTATGATGGACATCTCGGGTCGATATAGCAAAAGGCTAAGGCTTTTAACTAAGCTCGGGCTATAACCCAAAAGAACTCGACCCTACATCAGACATGTACACCTATCCATCATCAAGTGTCAGCTATCTAAAAAGTGTCATCCTTTACCAGCCGCACGTGCAATCACACCCAACCCGGTGCATCGGCCGGTGGCGGCGGCAGCATCCCTATTATCACCCCATCGCGTCGAACATGTACGAACAAGAACTCCTAGACTACAAGGCCATCAACTAGACCCACATTGTACATAACCAAAACACAAACTCGAATAAACACTAGACCAGGAACACTAATGCAGGAATGCTTCGAGCACTCAACCTCAACATCAGATGGTAAGCCATTGAAAGTACCACGCGTGACTGGTGACAGAGGCATCTTTCAATCTAAAATGTTAATTCCCAAAGGGGTGAGTACAACCGCTCAGTAGTGAAGATCCACCAAACTACATGATGCATCAGACAGAACAATCAAGGTATCACAAATAAGGCACATATCGTCCATGCAAACAAGCATACATCTTCATGCAGTCATGCATATATCACCATGCAATCATGCATATATTCACTATGCAATCATACATAAATCACCTGCCATCTCGCATATACAACCATGCGGTCACGTTTGTATTTCCATGAGATTCTTTTCATGCCATATGCACACACATACGCATGATTTATATTATCCACACAATCATATGTATATCCCCATGAGATCCATTCAAGTCTTCATAATCACATTCCCAATGTCAAATAATATCAATTCAATTTCATAGGCAATTCATGCATCATGCCATATGCACACATCCATGCGCATGATTCAAATTTCAATTTTAAATTTTTAAAAGGATCTCATTTCATTTTTCTTCCCAGGGACCAGTGTTTCCATCCCTCATTTATCACTCGCACCTAACTTGGCATCGCGAGGAGTATCTGGCACACACCTCCAGGCATCCCGCACCCTAACTGGCATCACGAGAAATCCCCCCGGCACACACCTCCAGGGCTTCCGGCACACACCTCCGGGCATCCCGACACTCCCGGGGCATCCGACACATACACTCCAGGCATCCAGCACCCACACTCCGGGCATCCCGACACTCCCGGGACATCGTCGGCTCACACCTCCGACGGTATCATCATTATTATCACAATGTATATTCACATATATATCTCCCTTTCAACATGGCATTTGATGCAATAATGTCAAGGGTCTAAACCAGCTTTTTGATGTTATATGACATGCCCAAATTTCACCACATATGCAGCATAATCAACCACTCAAAATATTATATCTCATAGAGCAATTCATTTATTTTTTTTGAAAATACAGCAATTTTCAGATAAAACATAATGCACTCCTTTAGTTAGAATTCTAGGAAAATTAGTAAACGGTCTTAATAATTTCTGAAAATTTGACATGTTATAGATGAGATCTAGAGAAAAATATTTCGTGAAAAACACCATATCAAAAGAGCTTCATACAAATCGGTACGGTTCATGCATCACAGCCATTAAAATTTCAGAACATCGCAATTGCACAGTTTCATTCACAAATTCTGTAAAAACCTTTAAAAAGCTCCAAAATTCTGAAATTTTGATATGTTATAGAAAAAACTGAAAGGTAAAATTTTCGTGAAAAACTCGAAGTCAAATTCGTGATAGATTAAAAACTATAATCACCAGAATCGTCCCTAACCCTCGGCAACGAAATCCAGATCTAACCATTTTGGATAAAAATCATTTCACCGACCTACACTTGTCCGTTTCTTCTCAAATTTTAGTATGTTTCAACTTAAAATGTCATCTACAACTTTCATCAAGGAAAAAAGATCAAATTTCAAACAGATAACTTTATAAAATTCACAGAATCACGTTAGGTCAACATAACGGTTTCCAGATCTAATCTCTTCAATTTTGATATGTTACTCTCCAAGAAATCTTCTACAACTTTCATCAAGAATTCGAAGTGAGATTCCAACTAGAAAATTGCATGCAGCTCACGACATCACCAAAGGTCGGATTGTCTTTCCAGAAAACAGATTGCTAGGCTAAGGCACAACTCCTATAACTTCGAAAATTCTCACCTCTACCACATCCGAAATTTACCGCTCATCACACACAATCACAGCAAGCAAGGTGTAGATCAATGGACTCTACTTGCCTTAAATCCAACGAAAATCACAGCAAGCAAAAAAAGACAGGGCTCGATCAACGGTCTCGTCTTCCTTCACGGCTCACGGTCGGCTTCGGCTTCCTCTCTCTCGGTTCACTCTCTCTCTCTCTCTCTCTCTCTCTCTCTCTCTCTCTCTCTCTCTCTCTCTCTCTCTCTCTCTCAATGATTAGCAATCATTAACCTTGCATGGCATTTTACACTTGGCTACAATGGATGGACATGTGGCTGATCTCCCTTGCCACTTGTAAATTTTCATGTAGGTTGATGGGCCATCCTTTGGGCCGACTCCTCCATCCGGTTCTTCCTTCGTCGATAGCCCATTGGGCTTCTTGGGCTGGTCGAACGGTGGGGCTGTGGGCTGGTTTGGCCTAAAATATTTTGGCCCACTTATAAAAATACCTAATTGCAAGTTAATAGGGCCATAAAAATTTGTAACATAAATCCATAAAATCCAACTTATAAAGTTCATGACCAAGAACAAAATTTTGCTTATCAAATTATCCTTTAGTACAATCTTTGATCACACACGGACATAGGATATATTTCCAACCAAATAATTCTCCATTAAAATGCTCGGCCTTAACCTATTGTAATTCATTGGTCTAAATGCTATAACACAATCCGATGGCACTTCCATCACCATTCCATAGGTCATCATGCATCTAGAGATCGCTATGAAATTCTAGGATGCCACAATAATTACACAAAATTCACAGAATCGCAAGGGATCAACATAACAGTTTTCAGATCTAGTATATTTGAAGAAAAATGGTTTCACCAATAAATACTCGTCTGTTTCCTCTCAAATTTTGATATGTTACTCTTCAAGAAGTCCTCTACAACTTTCATCAAGGACACAAAGTGAGATTTCAACTAGATAATTACCTACAATTCACGGAATCACCAGAGATCAAACTGTTTTCCATAGAACAGTTTACTAACTCAAGGTACTACTCCAAAAATTTGGAAAATCCTAACATCTAGCTCATCCGAAATCTACTTCACACACAACCACAGCAAGCATCATGTAGATCAAGGGACTTCACTTTCCTTAAGTTCACGAAATCAAACAAGCAAAACAGTGACTTGAGGCTTCGGTGGGCTTGATCGACGGTGGCAACTAGGCGGCATTGATGGCCTTCCTCTTGCCCCTCGCAGCTCACACTCACCTTCCTCTCTCTCGCTCGAGCTCTCCTCCTCTCTCTTGCTTGCTCGTCCGCTCGGTCTCACCCTCTCTCTCTCTCGGTTCCTCGAGCAATTTGCCTCTCCCTCTCTTCCTTCGATTGCTTCAAGGCTAGCAATCATTAGATTGTGCATGCAAGGACACTTGGCTCCAAGAGGGAGACAAGTGTAGGAGGTGGCGTGGGGCTGCTTCATCTGGTTTTCTCCTCCCTCCTTCGGTCGAAGGCTTCATGGGCTTCTTGGGCCGGGCCTTGGTCGGCCAAATGGTGGGGGTTGTGGGCTGCTTTGGGCTATCTTGGGCCTTAGGTGTCCAGCCCACACTTGCTCCTATTTTTCCACTTTAGTCCCCACTTAATTTCATAATCTCAAATACTCACATGGCCACATAATATTGCAACATTAATCGATGAAAATCCAACTTATAGAGTACACGGCCAAGAACAGAAAATTCCTTGTCAATTTATCCTTTAGTACAATCCTTGATCACACTTAGATATATGATACATTTCCAATCAAAACAATAGTCCGTTCAATGTTTGGCATTGTTTAATTGGAATCCGTTGGTCTAATGACTATAATATAGTCCAATGGTGCTTCCGATACCATTTCATGGGTCGCAGTGTATCTAGGGATCATTATGAAATTTTAGGATGCCACACGCCGCCGCCAGATGATGGACTAGGTTGGGTGTGATTTTGCATGTGATGGGTAGTGGAAGACACTTTTTGGATGGCCAACACTGATCGATGGACCGTTGCACATGACTATTGTGGAGTTGGGTACTTTTGGTTATAGCTGAGCTTAGAAAAGCCTTGACCTTTTGTTGTACCAATTCATGATGTCCACCAAATTATGTAAATAAAAGTGGTTCGGCTCTAACTTATATATATATAAAGTGTGTAATTGGTGTGCATTGCATTATTTAGTTTGAGCGAGGGTAAGGGAGATATCAAATATGCTTCCGTTATATGAACTACGCTGGGACCAATTGGAATAATTCAACCCCCAAGACTTATGGACCTACTATAATTCAATGGTATCAGAGTAACATGTTATTAGGACAAATGAAAGGTAGGCTAACCGTGGTGACCCTAACGGATCGGGGCCGTTTCATGGGGGGGTGCCACAGGTCGGTTTTGGTATCATAGCTCAAGGTTTATTTACGGAGTGATAAGGAGCTTCATCTGGAAGTTGATGAATATGATGACAATGCACACCATAGGATACTAACTAGGATAGCTTACTAACTATGAACAACAGGTGATGGGTATTCACTCGTAGATCCATAGTGATTTTTATGAGTTGCTTTTAGGTGCCAGTAACATGTCTATGTTACTTATATATAGTAGTAGTAGCTTTAAATAAAGACATTAAGTCACAAACTATTCCTGAGGCAAATGCTTGAAAACTACATAAAAGTCATGGTATGAGCTGGAAGCTCTCATCCATCGAGGGCTGAAGCCTCTACTACAAGGGCTGAACCCTGAATGGAAGACATCTTGCAAGCATTGGCCAATATAGGAAATCTGATGGAAAGATAAGCACAGCAACAACCCGGAGTGAAACGTCGCCCTCAAGGACTAGCGGAACAATTTCTGAAGTTGAAACCACCTAAGTTTAGTGGAACAGAAAGTCCTGAGGAGGTGGAACAATGGATAGATGGAATGGAATGAATTTTCCGGTTGTTTAACTGCAATGATGCTGAGAAAATAACTTTGGCAAAGTACCAGTTGGAGGGAAATGCAAAGTTTTGGTGGAGAGCTTCAAGAGACACAATCTTTCCACCAAGTACTGATATAAATTGGAAAGAATTTGTTAGAGCTTTCAATATAAAGCATTTTTCTAACTGTGCCAGGGATAAGAAGATTACTGAATTTGTTCAATTGGAACAAAGGGAGCTGATAGTAGACCAGTATGAGGCAACATTTTCTGTATTGTCCAGATATGCTCCGAAGCTGATTAAGGATAGAGAGGAAAATGCTAAGAATTCCTGAAAGGATTAAGGACTGATATTAGAAAGCAACTGGTGCCTTTGAACATAAGAGATTATAATGAAATTTATGAAATGGCACAGTTGGTAGAATAGGAATTGATGAGAGAGCAATCAGAGTCTAAGAGACAGTTGGCCTTTAGTGATATCAGACAGGCTGGAAACCTAATAAAAAGAGTAATTTTAGAAAGTTTGGAAAAGCCAGGGATGGCCTGAACTTAGGAAAAACACCCTATCAAAGTAATGCTCGTCGAAGATGCAATGGGTAACATGGCCCAGGACCTTGCAATGGACGGTTGAAATGTTATGGTTGTGGACAAGTAGGTCACCTCAAGAAAGATTGCCATAAGAGAGATCACAGTTGGGCGTCGGCTCGGTGCAGTAGGTGCAACAAAGTAGTACCGGACCAAATTTATCAAGGAATTCACAGAGACCACCAGCCCAAGAAAGGGTGTATGCGGTCACCCAAGAGAAAATGAAAGCTTTCAAAAATGTTATCTCAGGTACGATCCTTATAAATGATAAAAAGGCATATGCATTGTTCGATAGGGTGCTACCCATTCATTTGTATCTAAAAGATAAAGACAGTTAAATAAGTTAGAAACTACACCTCTTGAGATGCCTCTTTGTGTTTCTACGCCTTTAATGAACATGGTATTGTCTACGCTGGTGTGTGGAAAATGTAAGATAAAAATAGGAGGAAGGGATATGGGAATAAACCTAGTCGTAATGGCTATGTATGACTTTGATGTTATCATATGAATGGACTGGCTCCATAAGTATCGGGCTAAGATGGATTGTTATAGGAAAGTGATCCAATTCATGTTACCTAACTAGTCTAGTTTTGAATTTTTCGGAGGTTAGACAAGCCCCTCTATAGCAATTATTTTAATGGTAGAAGCCCATGAACTACTTGAAGAAGCATGTCAAGGATATCTAGTGATAATAAAAGATCTTACTAAGAAAGAGGCTAAAATCAATGACATTCAAATAGTCAAGGAATTTCAAGATGTGTTTCCTGAGGAGTTGCCTAGCCGGAATGAGAGATTGAGTTTGAAATTGAACTAATGCCTAGAACTGGATCAATATCGAAAGCCCCATATAGAATGGCCTTAATGGAACTGATGGAATTGAAGGTGCAACTACAAGAATTGCTTGATAAGGGATTTATTAGGCCAAGTGTTTCTCCTTGGGGTGCACCGGTCCTATTTGTGAAAAAGAAGGATGGGTCGATGCGTTTATGTATTGACTATAGACAACTGAACTAGGTGACTATAAAGAATAAGTATCCCTTGCCTAGAATTGATGATTTATTTGATCATTTGCAATGAAGTTCAGTCTTTTCTAAAATTGACTTAAGATCAGGATACCATCAATTAAGGATAAAGAAAGAAGACATTCCTAAGACTGCATTTAGGACTCGTTATGGACACTACGAGTTCCTAGTTATGCCATTTGGATTAATGAATGCACCAGCGGCATTCATGGATTTAATGAATAGAATATTTAAACCTTATCTAGATCAATTTGTGATTGTCTTCATTGATGACATTCTGATATATTCTAGAGGACCTGAAGAAAATGAGCGACACCTGAAGATAGCGTTGCAAACACTAAGAGATCATAAATTGTACGCCAAATTCAGTAAGTGTGAATTCTAGCTAGATCAGATAATATTTTTAGGACATGTAGTGTCGAGAAATGGAATTGCAGTAGACCCTACAAAAGTTGAGATGATAATGAACTAGCCGAGACCGACGACACCAACCGAAATACGTAGTTTCTTAGGACTGGTTGGTTATTATAGGAGGTTTATTGAAGGATTCTCACAATTGGCAGGCCCTTTAACGAAATTGACTCAAAAGAATGTAAATTTTGAATGGAGTGGAGAATGTGAAAGAAGCTTTCAGGAGCTTAAAAGGAAATTAACTATAGCTCTAATTTTAACTATACCATTTGGATCTGATGGATTCACGGTGTATGGTGATGCATCTCATAAAGGACTGGGATGTGTTTTAATGCAGCATGGCAAAGTCATAGCTTATGCATCAAGACAGTTGAAACCTCATGAATTAAATTACCCCACCCATGATTTAGAATTGGCAGCTATAGTTTTTGCCTTGAAAATATGGAGACATTATCTGTATAGAGAAAAGTTTGAAATCTATACAGATCATAAGAGTTTAAAGTATTTGTTTTCGCAAAAAGAGTTGAACATGAGACAGAGAAGGTGGATGGAATTATTAAAAGATTATGACTGTGAAATACGGTACCACCCAAGAAAGGCAAATAAGGTGGCAGAGCCCTTAGTCGAAAGTCGGCTATGGACATGGCTAGCCTAAAGATAACGGAATGGAATCTGTTAAAGTCAGTAGTAGATTCAAACTTCAAGTTGGAAATAGACCACCTTACTGGTATGCTCGCTATATTAAGGATTGAGCCCAAGATTATTCAGAAAGTTAAGATTCTACAAGAATCTGATCCGGAGATTGTGAAAATACGAAACGTTGTGTCTTTATGGAAAAGATCAAAGTTTCAAGTCTCTGAAGATGGGATAGTAAGGTGTCGGGGACGACTCTGTGTTCCCGATAATGAAGAAGTGAAGAAGGAAATTTTGTCGGAAGCACATAGGAGCAATTATAGTATTCATCCAGGTAGTACAAAGATGTATAGAAATTTACGCTAGCAATTTTGGTGGAATGGCATGAAGACAAATATAGCTAAACACGTATATCAATATTTAACATGCCAACAAGTGAAAGCAGAACACCATAAAACCGCGGGACTATTAAAACCATTAGACATACCAGAGTGGAAATGGGAACATGTGACGAGGGACTTTGTGCAACGATTGCCAAGGACATCAAGTGGTCATGACTCGATCTAGGTAATAGTAGATCGCTTGACTAAATCTACCCATTTCCTAGTGGTCCGCGTAGATTACCCAATGGATAAACTTGCTGAAATTTATGTAAGCCAGGTAATATGTTTACATGGTATTCCTGTAACGATCACATCTGATTGAGACTCTAGGTTTACTTCAAATTTTTGGCAAAGTCTCCAAAATGCCTTAGGGTCAAAGCTTCAATTTAGTACTGCTTTTCATCCTCAAACAGATAGGCAAACAGAAAGGGTGATCCAGACTCTGGAAGATATCCTGAGAGCTTGTATTATTGATTTTAAGGGAAGTTGGGATGAAAAGTTGCATTTAATAGAGTTCACCTATAATAATAGTTTTCAGAAAAGTATAGGCATGGCTCCATATGAAGCATTATATGGAAGAAGGTGCAGGTACCCTGTTTGTTGGAATGAAGTAGGTGAAAGGAGATTGACAAGACCTGAGTTGGTACAAGTTACCACTGAGGCTGTTGAAATTATCAGGAAAAGACTTAAAATAGCTCAGAGCAGGCAAAAAGACTACAAAGATAAATGTAGAAGACCCTTAGAGTTTAATGTGGGGGATCATGTATTCCTTAAGGTATCCCTTATGAAAGGAATCTCACGATTTGGAATAAAAGGAAAGTTAAGTCCCATATTTGTTGGACCTTCTGAGATACTCAAAAGAATAGGAGACGTAGCTTATCATTTGGCGCTGCCTCCTAAATTGGAAAATTTACATGATGTGTACCATATAGCGATGCTAAGGAGATATCAACCGAATCCTAGTCACATACTCGATCATGAAGCCATCAAAGTGGATGAGAAAGTGAGGTACATAGAAGAGCCAATACGGGTATTAGATTTAAAAGAACAAGTCCTACGGACGAAGAAAATTCCTCTGGTTAAGATATTATGGCGACATCATGATGTAGAGGAAGCCACATGGAAAGGCGAGAATGAGATGAGGGAAATGTAGCCTCACTTGTTTAAAGACACATAAGTGATGTCTAATTTCAAGGACGAAATTCTCTAAGGAGGGAAAATTTGTGGCATCCGACAATTTCGACGACCTGAAATATTTATTTTGAGGGAAAGAAATTTGTCTTTGAATGGCCAAATGGACAATTTCGTCATCGGCCACTTTATTGTATTTCTTGGACCAAACCCACCTATGTAAAAATTGGTCATGGGGATGTTAATTGATTTCTATAAAAAAAAAAAAATTAAAATGCCCTAAAGTAGTGTCGGAATTATGGGCTTATTATTATTATTATTATTATTATTATTATTATTATTATTATTATTATTATTATTATTATTATTATTATTATTATTATTATTATTATTATTATTATTATTATTATTATTATTATTATTATTATTATTATTATTATTATTATTATTATTATTATTATTATTATTATTATTATTATTATTATTATTTTCTGTGGGCCATTTAAATTGGACATCTAGGCCCAAAATTTTTCGGGCCTAAAGCAAGCCAAGAGGCCCACAAACTGTCGGCCCATGGGAGGGAGAAGAAACTGGATGGAGAGTCCACGCCACCTCCTCCATTTGTCCTCTTGTTGAAGACACTTGTCTTCCTCTTGGGGCCAAGTGTCTCTTGCATGCAAAATTCTATGATAATTAGTTAATTAAGCAAACAAAAGGGAGAGGGGGAGGCGGATTGATCGAGGGAACCGCCGAGAGAGAGAGAGAAAAGGGAGATTGAGAGAAAAGGGAGATTGACCGAGAGAGAAAAGAGAGTGGTGAGGGTGCTTCGGCGAGGGGAAGAAGGAGACCAGCCCCGCCGTGCGTGTGCCCGCTGCCGCCATCGACGCCGCTTAGTTTCGCCGTCAGTTGTGCTGCGCCCGAAGCCCTCAAGTTGCCGTTTGCTTGATGTGGTTGCGTGAACTTAAGGCATGTAAATTCCCTTGATCTACATGTTGCTTATTGTGGTTGTATGTGAAGTATAGTAGATCAGATGTGCTGGATGTTAGAATTTTCGAAATTTTGGGAGTAGTACCTTAAGCTAGTAAACTGTTTTATGGAAAACAGTTTGACCTCTGGTGATTCCGCGAATTGTATGCAATTATCTAGTTGAAATATTACCTCATGTACTTGATAAAATTTGTATATGACTTCTTGAAGAGTAACATACTAAAATTTGAGAAGAAATGGACAAGTATTGGTCGGTGAAACCATTTTTCTTTGAAGATACTAGATCTGGAAACTGTTATGTTGACCTCTTGCGACTCCGCGAATTTTATGCAATTATCTAGTGGAAATTTGACTTTGTGTCCTTGATAAAAGTTGTATATGACATCTTTAATAATAACATACTAAAATTTGAGAAAAAACGGACAATTATTGGTTGGTAAAATTATTTTTCCTTGGAAGTATTAAATCTGGAAACTGTTACCGAGGGTTAGGTGAGTTATGGTGATTATAGCTTTTGATCTATCATGAATAAGACTTCGAGTTCTTCGCAAAACTCTTACCTCTACATTTTTTCTATAACATATCAAAAATTCAGGATTTTATACGTTCATTTATGGGTTTTACCGAATTTGTTATTAAAACTGTGCAATAGTGATGTTTGAAGTTTTATGGCTGTGATGTAGGGACCATAGTGACTCGTACGAAGTTCTCTTGACATGGTGTTCTGCATATAACCTTTTTCTCTTAACATTTCAAATTGAGAGATGCCTCTATTACCCGTCACACGTGGCACATTTTACGGTGTTCCCATTGATGTTGAGTGCTCGTGTTCGGAGCACATCTGTGTTGGTGTCCGAGGATTAGTATTCATCCGTGTCCGAGTCTTAGTCATGTATGATGTGGGTATACTTGATGGCCCCGTGGTACAAGAGTTCCTATCTGTGCATGTTTGTCGCGACAGGATCATTATGGGGATGCTGCTACCGCTGCTAGTTGATGGACCGGGCTGGGTGTGATTTTGCATATGATGGGTAGTGGAAGGCACTTTTTGGGATGGCCGACACTGATCGATGGACCGTTGCACATGACTACTGTGAAGTTGGGTACTTTTGGTTATAGCTGAGCTTAGAAAAGCCTTGGCCTTTTGTTGTACCAACTCATGATGTCCACCAAATTATGTAAATAAAAGTGGTTCGGCTCTAACTTATATATATAAAGTGTGGTTGGTGTGCATTGCATTATTTAGTTTGAGCGAGGGTAAGGGAGATATTGAATATGCTTCTATTATATGAACTGCACTGGGACCAATTGGAATAATTCAACCCCCAAGACTTATGGACCAACTATAATTCGATGGTATCAAAGTGACATGTTATTAGGACAAATGAAAGGTAGCCTAACGGTGGCGACCTTAACGGATCGGGGGCCATTTCATGGGTGGGGGGGGCGGTGCCACATAATTATTCGAACTGTATTATATTACTACCATAATTCATTACAACAAAAGCTCCTCGAGCCAACCTTTTTTATATAACATTAAAGTTATACATAAGCAACCCAGTCTAATACAACTAAAGTCAGAGATTCTTCTTTCTACTACTTTATTACAACAACAGGAATTCTACAACCTTCACTCAAAATCTTGTTGTGCTGCTCTGATAAAAATGCCTAAAACATTCTTCCCCTAATCGATGCATGGTCGGTCCATTCATGTTCCTCTCGTCCTCCTAGTAGCGCCCTACTGCGGTAATGGTGCTTGTGCTCCTTTGGACCTACGTGGGCAATCCTTATAATGGTGGCTATGCTAGCCATATTTAAAACAAGCTCCCGTCCTTTTAAAACACGAGGCAGACCCATGCCTTTTCCTACAAACTCGGCACTCATCTGGTGAGTCTTCTGCCTCCCGTCGAGTGATAGCATGCACTCTTCCTTGCACTGGAGGCCTATTCCAAGTGCCCCCACTGTGGCACCCCACCTACGGCCCCCGATCCGTTAGGGTCGCCACAAAGCACTTGATATCCTCTTCATTGCCTTATTTCTCTGATACCGTTAGAATTATAAAAGGTCCAAGAGTTCCAGGGGTTTATATCTTTTAGATTGGTCCCTGTGCAGTATACATAGCGGAAGTACATCCATCAACTTCCCTTTTTGCAAATTAAAACGATGCACACCTACTAAACATTTTTAAAGTTAAAGCCAAACACCTTTATTTACATAAACTTGATGGACACCTTAGCTAGTACATCAAAATGCCAAACCTTTTTTCTAAACTTGGCTATATCCAAAAGGTACATGACCATATGACAACCATATACATAGGCCCATCAAACAGTGTCGGCGGTCCAAAAATGCTTCATCCGTTGACCATCACTCTTGGTCACACCCAGTCCGGTCCATCAGCTGGCAGCGGAGGGAATGGCCCCAACGTATTCCCATCATGACGGACGAACACAGACAGAAACTCCTAAATCGCTGGACCGGTGGAAGAACCAATGTCATACATGACCAATATCCACACTCAAATAAAGACCAACCCTCGTATCTCAAGATGGTGGTGCTCCAAACACTCACACTCAAGGTCGACCGAGATACCGTAAAATGTGCCAGGGGTGACTGATAGCAGAGGCATATCTTCTAGTCTGAAATGTTAGTCCTCAAACGGGGTGAGTACAACCACTTAGCAGTAAAAGATTCATCAAGCTATACCATGCAGTACCATCAATATCTAGATTCATGCAAGATAGACAAAAACAGGTAATCAAGGAATAAGTATGCATCAAAATCATGAATTTCTTTAATGCAATAGTCAATGCAGTTTCAAAGGATCAAGATGCATCATGTCCAGCCACACAAGTCCCGATCATAGGGCCAAACTGTTATGACATGTCCCATTCCATGCCATACAATTTAGTCCCATAACCAGACCACACACACACTTAGTAGAATCACTAGTTTTAACATTTCAAAAGGTTTCATCCCCCAGAGGACCAACGTTTGCATCCTTCTGGGATTTCGCACCCAATCATGGCGTCGCGAAAGCCTGCGGTTTTCAATCACCAAGCATCCGGAGCGTGTTACGTCACACCTCCAGGCATCTCGCACCCCACCTAGCATCACGAGGAATCTCCAGGGTTTGCCATGAAAATAGTTACCCCTACCCTCTAGATTTACGTACCGACGAGCATACAACCGGGCATCCCGAAGCTCCCAGGGAAAACCTCTAGGGCACTACGTGTGGCATCCTAAAACTTTATAACGATCTCTAGATGCATTACGACCTGTGAAAGGGTGATGAAAATTCCATCGGACTATATTATAGCCATTAGACCAATGGATTACAATTAATCATGGCCGAGCATGTAATGGACATTTGTTTTGCTAGAAAATCTATCCTATGTCCATGTGTGATCAAGGATTTTGCTAAAGGATAAATTGACAAGGAAGTTTTGTTCTTGGCCATGAACTTTATAAGTTGGATTTTTATTGATCTATGTTACAAAGTTTTATGGCCATATAAATTTGTAATTAGGTATTTATATAAATAAAGATTAGGGTGGATCATTAGGAGAAGGAGTGGGCCGATTTTTTTTAGGCCGAACCAGCCCACAACCCCCACCCTTTCTCCCCATTTGGTCAACCAAAAGGATGGCCCAAGCCTGGCCCAAAGGAGGCCCATCTACTTGCATGAAAAAAATGACAAGTGGCGAAGGGGATTATCCAAGTGTCCATTGCCATGCAAACTAATGATTACTAATCGTGAAAGGGAAGAAAGAGGAAGGGCGGAGTGAGTGAGGGGGTTTTCAACCAAGAGAGAGAGAGAGAGAGAGAGAGAGAGTAAAGTCGGGAGAGAGGAAGAGTGAACCGAGAGAGAGGAAGCCGAGCGTGAGCCGTGAAGGGGAAGAGGGAGACCGTCGACGCCGCCTAGCCCCGCCATTTTGCTTGCTGTGATTTTCATTGAATTTAAGGCAAGCAGAGTCCATTGATCTACACTTTGCTTGCTATGATTGTGTGTGATGAATGGTAAATTTTGGATGTGGTGGAGGTGAGAATTTTCGAAGTTATGGAAGTAGTGCCTTAGCCTAGTAATCTGTTTTCTGGAAAAACAGTCCGACCTTTGGTGATTTCCTGAGCTGCATGAAAGTTTCTAGTTGGAATCTCACTTCGAGTTCTTGATTAAAGTTGTAGAGGAGTTCTTGGAGAGTAACATATCAAAATTTTAGAGGAGATGAACAAGTATAGGTTGGTGAAACCATTTTTCTTTGAAGAAATTAGATCTGGAAACCATTATGTTGACCTAGTGTGATTATGTGAATTTTATAAAATTATCCGGTTGAAATTTGACCTCATGTTCTTAATTAAAGTTGTATATGACATTTTGAGGAGTAACATACTAAAATTTGAGAAGAAACGAACAAGTGTAGGTCAGTCAAACGATTTTTATCCGAAATGGTTAGATCTGGAAATTGTTGCCGAGGGTTAGGGATGGTTATGGCGATTATATCCTTTTATATATCACGAATTTTACTTTAAGTTCTTCAGGAAAATTTTACCTATATGTTTTTTATATAACATATCAAAATTTCAGAATTTTTGGAGCTTTTTTAGGGTTTTTACCGAATTTGTGAATGAAACTGTGCAAAGGCTATGTTCTGAAATTTTAAAGGCTGTGATGGATGGGCCGTAGCGACTTGTATGAAGATCTTTTGATATGGTGTTCTTCATGAAATATTTTTTGCTAGATCTCATATATAACATGTCAAACTTTCAGAATTTATTAAGATCATTTACTAATTTTTCCAGAATGTTAACTAAAGGAGTGCATTCTGTTTTATCCGATTATTTTCAAAAATAAATGAATTGCTCTATGAGATATAATGTCTTGAGTGGTTAATTATGCTGCTTATGTGGTGACATTTAGCAAGGCATATAACATCAAAAAGTTGGTTTAGACCTTTGACATTATTGCATCAAATGCTATGTTGAAGGTGGAACATATATGTGAATATACATTGTGATGATGATGATACCGTCGGAGGTGTGAGCTAACGATGCCCCGTGAGTGTCGGGATGCCTGAAGTGTGTGTGCTAAATGCCAGGAGTGTGTGTGCCGGATGTCCTTGGGAGTTTCGAGATGCCTGGAGGTGTGTGCCGGGGGATTCCTCGTGATGCCTGTTGGGATGCGAGATGCCCGGAGGTGTGTGCCGGATGCCCGGAGGTGTGTGCTGGAGGTTCCTCGTGATGCCAGGTTGGGTGCGAGTGATATGAGGGATGCAAACATTGGTCCTTGGAAGAAAAATGATGAGATCATTTTGAAAGATAAAATTGGAAATTAAATCATGCGCATGGCTGTGTGCATATGGCATGATGCATGATTTGCTTATGAAAGTAAACTGATACTATTTGACATTGATAATACATTCATGAAGGCTTGAATGCATCTCATGGGGATACATACATGATTGTATGGATGATATGAATCATGCGTATGTATGTGCATATGGCATGGAGTGAATCTTATGGAAATACGAGCATGACTGCATGGTGGTATATGCACGATTGCATGGTGGTATATGCACGATTGCATGGTGATATATGCACGACTGCATGGAGATATATGCACGACTGCATGGAGATGTATGCTCGATTGCATGGATGATATGTGCTTTACTCATGATACATTGATTGTCTTGTTTGTTGCATTATGTAGTTTGATGGATCTTTACTGCTGAGTGGTTGTACTCACCTCTTTGGGGATTAGCATTTCAGATTGAAAGATGCCTCTACCACCGATCACGCGTGGTACTTTCTATGGCTTACCATCTGATGTTGAGGTTGAGTGCTCGGAGCATTCCTGTGTTAGTGTTCTTGGTCATGTGTTTATCCAAGTTCGTGTTTTGGTTATGTACGATGTGGGTCTAGCTGATGGCCCTGTAGTCCAGGAGTTCCTGTCCGTACATGTTCAACACGACGGGGTGATGATAGGGATACTGCCGCTGCCATCGGCCAATGCACCGGGTTGGGTGTGATTGCGCGTACGACTAGTAGAGAATGACACTTTTTGGATAGCCAACACTTGATGATGGATAGGTGTACATGTCTGATGTAGGGTCGAGTTCTTTTGGGTTATAGCTGAGCTTACTTAAAAGCCTTGGCCTTTTTATTTGTACCAACCCGAGATGTCCATCATAGTTATGTAAATAAAAGTGGCGACGCTATCTTTTTATCTGATGCGTAGTTGGTGTGCGTTGCATTATTGTTGTTGGAGTATAGGATAGGGAGATTTGATTATGCTTCCGTTATATGAACTACGCTGGGACCAATTCAAAAAAAAAAATTATTAACCCCCAAGATTTATGGACCAGCTATAATTAAATGGTATCATAGTGGTATGTTAATAGGATAAGTGAAAGGTACTTGTGATGACCCTAATGGATCAAGGGCCGTCAAGGGGTGCCACACTACGGACCCCAGGCATCCAAAGGACATTGACTCACTCGAGCCTTCGGGCCTCCAGACTCCCGGGGCATTGTTGACCCGAGGGTCCAACGGCAACAATTAACATTTTAATTTTCCAAAAACATGTTCAATTTCTATGACATTGGTAATCACATGAGTTTCCTTGAAATCCTCAATGCTGAATGATATGTCGAATGCCAAAAATCATCATGTACAATAATAACTCAAGATGCCATCACCCCTTTTGAACAAGTTGAGCAAATTCGGAGTAAAATAACTCAAAAAAAAACAGAATGCACAGTTTTAATAAAAATTTCGAAATAACCCCTAAATGAACTCAAAAAATTCTAAAATTTTGGTATGTCATAGATGAGACCTAAAGGAAGAAATTTCGTGGACACTAAGTCAGATTCATTGTGTATAAAGAGTAATAAATCACGCAACTTGGTTTCAAATTTCCTATATCACCGAATTTAAACACCAGCAGAAAACACTATTCATTAATAGAAACTTATACCATTATATGGATTTCGAAAAATCTGAGAAAAATTATATATTATATTTTAAACCATCCTTTACAACTTTCATGAAGAAATCAGGACCAAAATCGCACTAGAACTTTCCCTAGAAAATCTACAAAACTGCAGAATCACACTTGATCAAATCCAAACATCACAGACCCAACAAGATTCCGCACCTATACCACAGCTATTTCACTTCAAAAATCCACCATGGGTAGACCCTTCAATCCCTACTTCAGCCAAGAACCGAAACCACATAGAACAATTCTATTCTTCCTCAATTTCTTAGTTCTACTTCATCTCAATCATCCAAAAACCCAACATACAGTTTCCATTTCAGCATTTTCTTAAATCTACCAGCACTCCACCAGATAATCACAGCATGCAAAGCATAGATTAATGAACTTCTACTTGCCTCACTCCTAAGCTTGATCAGCAAACAGAACAAGAAGTTTGGGACCATAAGTGTGACTCAACAGCGGCGAAGACTGGAGGCATCGACGGCGGCAGCTCAAGCACGGCAGAAGGCGGTCCTTCTCTTCCTTCCTTGCAGCTCACACTCACGCACCCGCTCCTCTCACTCTCTCTCTCTCTCTCTCTCTGCTCTCGATTCTTCTCGGTTCACTCTCTCTCTACCCCTCAATTCCAAACCCCTTTTGTTCTTTGATTAGCAATTTAATTATCTTTTTGCATTAAGAATTTTTAGGTGGCTGAAGTTGAAATGGACAGGTGAAGGAGGCGTGTCTCTCTTGTTCGGTTTCTCCTCCTGCGCTGGCCACCGAAATGAAAAGCAACGTGGCAATTGCTGAGTGCCCCTTGGTCAATAATTTATGTTCTTAGTTGACCCTAGTGCCGACCAAATGGAGAAGAACTTGGGCGGCATTGGACGTGGATGGTTCTTCTCCGCGCGGGCATGCATGTTCCTCATGCATGGCCGAATTCCATTCTTTCGGCTCTTTAAATTTTATCCATCAAAGTGTAAATTCCTTTCTTATTCCACATACATATAGGTAGTCTAGTTATGTCATCTAACAAAACATGTACATAAATCGGTGGGGTCTAAAGTAATGCTAATGATGACGATGATACGACGAGGTCCAATATCAGTGTCGGTATGGAGAAACTAGTTCTCACCAATGACTTCAAGAAAAAGGATCTCGACAAGATTATAATTCTTGCAATGATCGGACCATTACTAAACATAATGTATCAATCCAACAATAATACGAATCAATGCCCACAAATGATATCAATGACATAGTCCGAATGATACCTCCATCGCTTAGCTACGGACCATCGCGCATCTAAGGGTTGTCAAAATTTTCGGATGCCACAATTCTCCCCTTCTTAGAGAATTTCATCCTCGAAATTGGACGTCGCTCAAGTCTCTATAAATAGATGAGGGTACTTTTCCCTCATTTCTTTTTCACTTTCCCATGTGGCTTCTTCCATATCATGATGTTGCCATAATACCTTAACTAGATGAATTTTCTTGGTCCGAAGAATTTGCTCCTTTCAACCCAATACTCGTACTGGTTCTTCTATGTACCTCACTTTCTCATCCACTTTGATGGCTTCATGATCGAGTATTTGACCAGGATCTGGCTAGTACTTCCTCAGCATCGACACATGGAACACATCATGTAAACCGTGATAAGCTACATCTCATATTCTCTCGAGTATTTCAAAGGGTCCAACAAACCTTGGACTTAACTTACCCTTCATTCCAAACCGTGATATTCCTTTCATCGGAGATACTTTAAGGAATACATGGTCTCCTACATTAAACTCCAAGGGTCTTCTATGCCTATCTGCGTAGTCTTTTTGTTGACTTTAAGCTGTCTTAAGTCTTTTCCTTATGATCTCAACAGTCTTTGTAGTAACTTGTACCAACTTAGGCCCTATCAGTTTCCTTTCACCTACTTCATTCCAACAGATAGGGGTCCTACATCTCCTCCCATATAATGCTTCATAGGGAGCCATGCCTATACTTTTCTAAAAACTATTGTTATAAGCGAATTCTACCAAATGTAACTTTTCATCCCAACTTCCTTTAAAATCAATGACATAAGCTCTTAGCATGTCCTCTAATGTCTGGATCACTCTTTTTGTTTGTCCGTTTGTCTGTGGGTGAAAAGCAATACTAAACTAGAGCTTAGTCCTTAAGGCGGTTTGAAGACTTCACCAAAGGTTTGAAGTAAATATGGGGTCTCAATCTAACGTAATAGTTACAGGAACACCATGTAAGCGTACTACCTGGCTTACATATATCTCAACATATTTATCCATTGGATGGTCTATGTGGACTACTAGGAAATGAGCAGACTTAGTCAAGCGATCCACTATCACCCAGATAGAGTCGTGACCACTTGATATCCTTGATAATCCTTGCACGAAATCCATTGTCACATGCTCCCATTTCCACTTTGGTATATCTAATGGTCTTAATAGTCCTGCGAGTTTGCGGTGTTCCACTTTCACTTGCTAACATGTTAAGTACTGGGAAACGTGCTTGGCTATATCCATTTTCATGCCATTCCACCAGTATTGTTGGCGTAAATTTCTATACATCTTTGTACTACCCGGATGAATACTATAATTACTCCTATGTGCTTTCGACAGGATTTCTCTTTTCACTTCTTCATTGTCGGGAACACAAAGTCGTCATTGACATCTTACCACTCCATCCTCAGATACTTGAAATTCTGATCTTTTTCCTAAAGACACGGCATTTCGCACTTTCACAATTTCCGGGTCAGATTCTTGCAGCATCTTAATTTTCTGGAAAGTCTTCGGTTCAATCCCCAATTCATGCCGGTAAGGTGATCTACTTCCAATTTAAACTCTGAGTCTACTACTAACTTTAACAGATTCCATTCTATTATTCTCATACTAGCCATATCCATAGCCAACTTGCGACTAAGAGCATCTGCCACCTTATTTGCCTTTCCAAGATGGTTCCGTATTTCACAATCATAATCCTTTAACAACTCCATCCACCTCATCTGTCTCATTTTCAGTTCTTTTTGCGAAAACAAATATTTTAAACTCTTATGATCTGTATAGATTTCGAATTTTTCTCCATACATATAATGTCTTCATATTTTTAAAGCAAAAATTATAGCTGCCAATTCTAAGTCATGGGTTGGGTAGTTCAATTCATGAGGTTTCATCTGTCTGGATGCATAGGCTATGACCTCGCAATGCTGCATCAGAATGCATCCCGGTCCTTTGTGAAATGCATCACTATATATCGTGAATCCATCATATCCCGATGGTATAGTTAGGATTGGAGCTGTAGTCAATCTTCTTTTGAGCTCCTGAAAATTCTTTTCACATTCTCCATTCCACTCGAATCTTACGTTCTTTCGAGTCAATTTTGTTAATGGTCTAGCAAGTTGTGAGAATCCTTCAATAAATCTTCTATAATAACCTACCAGTCCCAAGAAACTCCGTATTTCAGTCTGCGTTATCGGTCTCGGCCAATTTATTACCATTTCAACTTTCGCTGGGTCTACTGCAATTCCATCTCCTAACACCACGTGTCCCAAAAATATTATCTGGTCCAGTCAAAATTCACACTTACTAAATTTGGCATGCAACTTATGGTCTCTAAGGGTTTGCAACACTATTCTCAGGTGTCACTCATGCTCTTCAAGTCCTTTAGAATATATCAGGATATCATCAATGAAGACAATTACAAATTGATCCAAATATGGTTTAAATATCATATTCATCAAATCCATGAATGCAGCTGGGGCATTTGTCAATCCAAATGGCATAACTAGGAACTCATAGTGTCCATAGCAAGTCCTAAATGCAGTCTTAGAAATGTCTTCTTTCTTAATCCTTAGCTGATGGTATCCTGACCTTAAGTCAATTTTAGAAAAGACCAAACTTCCTTGCAGTTGGTCAAATAGGTCATCAATTCTAGGTAAGGAGTATTTATTCTTAATGGTCACTTGATTCAGCTGCCTGTAATCAATACATAAATGCATTGATCCATCCTTCTTTTTCACAAATAAGACTAGTGCACCCCAAGGAGAAGCACTTGGCCTAATAAATCGTTTATTGAGCAACTCTTGTAGTTGTACTTTCAACTCTTTCAATTCCATCAAGGCCATCCTATACGGAGCTTTTGATATTGGTCCTGTTCCAGGCATCAGTTCGATCTCGAACTCAATTTCTCGTTCCGGTGGTAATCCATGCAACTCTTCAAGAAATACATCCTGAAATTCCCTAACCACTCAAATTTCATTGAGCTTAGACTCTTCCTTAGTATAGTCCTTTATCACTGCCAAGTATCATTGACATCCTTCGTCAAGTAGTGCACGAGCTTCCATTACTGAAATAAGTGCTATAGAGGGGTTGGTCTGACCTCTGAAAAATTCACAATTAGATCAGTCAGGTAAAACAAACTAGATCACTTTTCTATAGCAATCCATCTTAGCTTGAGACTTATGAAGCCAGTCCATTCCGATGATAACATCAAATTCATACATAGCCATCACGACTAGGTCTATTTCCATATGCCATCCCCCTATAGTTACCTTACACTTTTCATATACCAATGTAGACAATACCACATTCTTTAGCAGTGTGGAAACACAAAGAGGCATCTCAAGAGAGGTAGTTTCTATCTTACTCAATTGTCTATATCTTTCAGACAAAAGAATGTGTAGCACTCGTATCAAATAATGCGTATGTCTTTTTATCGTTTATAGAGATCGTACCTGAGATGACATTTTTGGAAGCTTTCACTTCCTCTTGGGTGACCGCATACACCCTTCCCTGTGCTTGTGGCCTCTGTGGATTCCTTGGTAGATTTGGTCCAATAGTACATTGTTGCACCTGTCGCGTTGAACCGACATTCTGCTACGACCTCTGGTGTGGACAATTTCTTCTAAAGTGTCCTATCTGCCCACAATCAAAACATTTCGGTGGACTATTACAAAATCCTGGCCAATGATGTCCACCACACCTCTGGTAGATATTACCCTGGTAAGATACTTTCCCTAAAACCGGGTCACTCTTGACTCTACCAAAATTCCCAAAATTAATCCTCTTCTTAGATTCCCAGGGATGTCCTTGACCAGGATAAGGTCTCTTACCCCTTTGAACATCACTAAAGGTTATCTGCCTCTTAGATTCTGATTTCTCTCTCGCTAACTCTTACTCCACTAATTGTGCCCTCTCATAAATCTCATTATAATCCCTTATATTCTGAGGCACTAGTTGTTTTCTGATATATATGTCCTTAACCCTTTCAGGAACCTCTTAGGGTGCGTTTGGTAACGTTTCTGTTTAAAAATTGTTTCTGGGAACATAAATAAAAAAAAAAAAGTGTTTCTGTTCCGAGGAACAATTTTTGAACAAAAACGCGTTTGGTAAATCCGTTTAAGAAATATAAAAAGAATAGAAACACGTTTGGTAAGTTTGTATAATTTTTTTATCTCTTTTATTTTTTAATATTTTTATTTTTATTTTTTATTTTCTTTCTTATTTTTCTTATTTATTTTTCCTTTTTTTCTTTTTTCTTTTTCTTTTTCCTTTTCCTTTTTCCTTTTTCCTTCTTTTGGCTGGTCGCCGGCCGCCGGCTCTCGGCCATGGCCGGCGACCGGCCGACGAGGGCCGGCGGCCTCGCCCGGCCCACGACGAGGCTCGCCGGCCCTCGGCGAGGCTCGCCAGCCGCCGGGCGAGCTCGGCCTCGCCGAATCTAGGCGAGATCAAGCTCGCCCAGCCCGGGCGCGAGGTCGGCCTCGCCGCGCGCCGTGCCGACGGTGACCCGAGCCACACCGTCGTCTCCATCCACCGCATCGGCGACCGCGCTCGACGCCTCCGCCGCCACCGCATCGGCGCCCCCCGCCTCACGCCCGATCGACGCATCTGCGGGTCTCGAGTCTTCGTTCGCCACCGCCGCATCAGATCTCACCGCGCCGTGACCCACGACTTCGAGATCCGCTCGATCGTCGACCCCGCGCCGGCCCACTACTCGACCGGCCATCCTCGCTACGCTCGTAGACGTCCGCCGCTCGAGACCCCACGGCCGAGCCCGCACCGCAGCCACCGTCGCCGCCCAGTGACCCGCGACCCAGCTACGTCACCCGCTCACGGGTGGAGACGCTTGCAGCGGCTGTCGGTGCCGGAGAGGACGACGGTGGAGAAGCCGGATGGTCTCGAGACAGAGGCGGCTGTCGGCGCTGGAGAGTGGGAGACGCCGGAGAAGACGACGGTGGAGACGCTTGCAGGAGGAGAGGGTCGCAGCAGGAGAACACAATTTTGTTCCTTTTTTGTTCCTCAATTGTGTTTCAGAAACAAGAAACACAAATTTTGTGTTTCTTGTTTCTGTTTCTTTTTTGTTCTTGGGAACAAAAGAACAAAAAAGGAACATAAACGCACCCAAACGCGTTTCTGTTCCTTTTTTGTTCCCAGGAACAAAAAAACAGAAATTTTTGTTCCTGGGAACAGAAATAGGGTGCAGCCAAACACACCCTTAGCCTTTTCCTCTTGATCCTTAACTAATCTAGGAACATTTCAAGACAATTCAGAAAATTTTGCTTCATACTGGTCCATTGTCAGCTCCCATTTGTTCTAACTGAACAAATTCTGTGATTTTCTTATCCTTAGCACAATCATAGAAATTTTTTCTATTGAAAGCTCTAACAAATTCATCCTAATTTATGTTAGTACCTAGTGGAAAGATCGTGTTTCTTGAAGCTCTCCACCAAAACTTTGCATTTCCCTCCAGTTGGTACTCTGCTAAGGTTATCTTTTCAGTATCACTACAGTTCAACAACCGAATAATCTGTTCCATTCCATCAATCCAATGTTCCGCCTCCTCGGGACTTCCGATTCCAGTAAACTTAGGTGGTTTTAATTTCAGGAATTGTTCCACTAATCTTTGAGTACGGCGTTCTACTTCAGGTTGTTGTTGTGCTTGTCTTTCCATCAAATTTCCTATGTTGGCCAATGCCTGCAGGATATCTTCCATTCGAGGTTCAGCCATTGAAGTAGAGACTTCGGCCCTCAATGAATGAGAACCCCAAGTTCGTACCATGGTTTTCCTACAATTTCCCAAGCATTTGCCTCAAGAACAATTAGTGACTCGATGTCACTGGTCAAATAATAAAATAAGAAGGGGTTACTAGAATCACATAAGTAACATAAAAATGTTACTGACACACAAATGTAACATCACATTAGTCACCAGAGATCTACGAGTGAAATCAATCACGCGTTATTCAAAGTTAGTCAACTACTCTTGGTTAGTATCCTATGGTGTGCATCATTCTATCATCAATTCCATTGAGGCACCTTATCACTCAAAGTAAACCTTTGCTCTAATACCACCCGCTGTGGCACCCCACCTACGGCCCCCGATCCATTAGGGTCGCCACAGATCACTTGCTATCCTCTTCATGGCCTTATTTCACTAATACTGTTAGAATTATAAAAGGTCCAAGAGTTCCGGGGGTTTATATTTTTTAGATCGGTCCCTGTGCAATATACATAGCGGAAGCACATCCATCAACTTCCCATTTTGCAAATTAAAACGATGCACACCTACTAAACATTTTTAAAGTTAAAGCCAAACACCTTTATTTACATAAACTTGATGGACACCTTAGCCGGTACATCAAAATGCCAAGCCTTTTTCTAAACTCAGCTATATCCAAAAGGTACACGACCATATGACAACCATATACATAGGCCCATCAAACAATGTCGGCGGTCCAAAAATGCTTCATCTGTTGACCATCACTCTCGATCACACCCAGTCCAGTCCATTAGCTGGTGGCGGAGGCAATGGCCCCAGCGTATTCCCATCATGATGGACGAACACGGACAGAAACTCCTGAATCACTGGACTGGTGGAAGAACCAATGTCATACATGACCAATATCCACACTCAAATAAAGACCAACCCTCATATCTCGGGATGGTGGTGCTCCAAACACTCACACTCAAGCTTGACTGGGATACCATAAAATGTGCGGGGGGTGACTAGTAGCAGAGGCATATCTTCTAGTCTGAAATGTTAGTCCCCAAACGGGGTGAGTACAATCACTCAGCAGTAAAAGATTCATCAAGCTAGACCGTGCATTACCATCAATATCTAGATTCATGCAAGATAGAAAAAAACAGGTAATCAAGGAACAAGTATGCATAAAAATCAATGCAGTTTCAAAGGATCAAGATGCATCACGTCCAGCCACATAAGTCTCGATCATAGGGCCAAACTATTATGACGTGTCCCATTCCATGCCATACAATTTAGTCTCATAACCAGACCCCACACACACTTACAGTTTTAACATTTCAAAAGGTTTCATCCCCTAAAGGACCAACGTTTGTGTCTTTCTGGGATTTCGCACCCAATCCTGGCGTCACAAAAGCCTCCCGTTTTCAATCACCGGGCATCCAGAGCGTGTTACGTCACACCTCCAGGCATCTCGCACCCCACCTAGCATCACGAGGAATCTCTGGGGTTTGCCATGAAAATGGTTACCCCTACCCTCCGGATTTAAGTATCGACAAGCATACAATCAGTCATCCCGAAGCTCCCGGGGAAAACCTCCGGGGCACTACGAACCCCAGGCATCCAAAGGACATCGACTCACTCGAGCCTTCGAGCCTCCAGACTCCCGGGCATCGTTGATCCGAGGGTCCAACGGCTGATAAGACTAGTACGTGCACCTAGCGAGGGGATGAATAGGTGATAAAAGAAATTTTTGCGAAACTTAACAAGGTAGATTATCCTTTAAGATTAATAGACTGAAAATAGAAAGACAATAACCAGTTATATATGACTACGATATAACGTAAAGATTTTAGGGATAGAGAATTAAGACACTAGATTTATAATGGTTCGGCTTAGACCAAGCCTACGTCCACTCTCCCGCACTGACAGCCCACCGGCTGAATTTCACTAAGAACCAAAAGAGATTTTACAGTCTCACGTCCTTGATTCCACGGTGTAGAGACTCTACTACACTTCTTCAAGGTCTCACCATTATCTAATCTCTCTTTTGAGTACAAGTTAGGCTCAACAAATGAAGTAGCAAAGAACAAAGAGCTTCTGTCACGCCCCGATCCTCGGGCACGCACACATCCTTCTACTTGGTCGATTTTAAAATGCGATATCCCAGGACTATGTATCGCTGACCCTTTCATTTATTAATAACATGCAGAAGCAGTTATAAATCCCCAGACAATAAAACAATGGGATAGAAAAGTAGGCCATATCTTTCATATTGAAATCCACAACCAAACCTTTATACATGACATAAACTAGAGTACTTCACAACTCTTCACAACTTTTTACTTTACTCTCTATTCACATCAAAATGGAGTCACAAAAGAAGATGAAATTTCAGTCCATCTGGATCGTACTAAAGATCCCTCTCGGGATTATCATCCTCTTCCAAAAATACTTCTCCTCAGGTTTCACATCTGAGTTCTCCTTCTCAGACTCTTCCTCCTCAGCTCCTCAGCGGGGTCCTGAAATGATTTCCCCAAACCGGGATGAGACTACGTCTCAGCGAGTTCTACCCCACTAAGGCCCGATTAGTAAACCATTATACTAAAGGCTGCCTAAACACGCACAGGTCAGAAGACGTACCTTGGCATCGGTCTCAACCTGCAATTCAAGGTTATATATAAATACTTCATATATCTCAATGCACAATCAGTCAAATCACAGATCAATCGACTTAGTCGATTACATGTCAGTCGGACCATTTCTAGGTCGATTCGATTATTCCATCTCAATCCCCAATTACGAATCACGATCCTCAGATCACATCTTAAGCAAAGGTGGAAGACACAGTCCCACTCGACAACATTCAATATTTAATGGCTTTATGGTCCCACTCGACCTATGTTCGATATTCAATGGCTTTACGATCCCACTCGACCACTTTCGACGTTCAATGGCTTTATGGTCCCACTCAACCACTTTCGATATTCAATGACTTTACGGTCCCACTTGACCACTTTCGACGTTCAATGGCTTTACGGTCCCACTCGACCACTTTCGACGTTCAATGGCTTTCGGTCCCACTCGACCACTTTCGATACTGACAATCAATACTCAACGATTTCTCAATGAAATAATTAACAACAACCATTTAGGAATATATCCTAAATTCCACATTCAATTCAATTTGGCACAATTCAAAGCTCAAATCAATAAACGGACTGCGCCACGACAATCAGCATGAGATTTCGGTCGTCGGCCATCTCAATCTTAATTTCCGAAAAATAATTAATTAATTAATTAATTAATAAATATTAAAAATTCAATTTAACTCAAAATAAAGCCCAATTAAATAAACGGACTTCACCACGGTCATCAGCAAAATTTTCCGATCACTAGCCATCTCAATTGAATTTTCGGAAAATAAATAATTGATTAATTAATTTCGAAAATTAAATAATTAATATTAAAAATTCAATTTAGCTCAAAATAAAGCCCGATTAAATAAACGGACTTCATCACGGTCATCAGCATAATTTTCCGATCACTAGCCATCTCAATTGAATTTTCGGAAAATAAATAATTAATTAATTTAATTCCGAAAAATAATATTTAAATACCAAAAATTCCACTTAGGCCCGAATCGTCAAATTGAGGCCCAATTAGGGGTCAGAAAATTCCCGAGATACTTTCAATAAATAGTAGACTACGTCTACTTGCTAATTACACATTCAATTTATCTAATTCGCATCACAATTGACTAATTATCGCTAATCTATTCTAATCTAACCACCTAAACCTAATTAATTAAAACTAAACAACCCTTAAACATAATTAGCCAACTAATCAGGGAATAGTGAGATTACTCACCGGAATCGCGCGCAAAACGTATCAATCCGACGAGGACGACACGAGGAACGATTCTTCCCAAAGCGACTCACAGATCCGAGGCCCGGAAACGGCCCAAAAGCGGGAAGTCGCTGGAAACCCACTTCATGGGTTGCTGACTTGGGCTGGCCGAAGCTACTCCGGGGGCCAAGACGGCGACGGAAGGCCGACGGAGAGCAAGGGGGACGCCGGGGAGGTCGGGATGGCGACGAGCGGCGGCTGGAGGCGGCTGGACGGGGGCGAAACGGGGGCTGGCAGAGTGGCGAACAGGTCTGGGTCGCGCGAGGAACGGAGTTGGCGACACACGGCGACGAGCGGCGGGCGCACGAGCAGTCCGGCTCCGGTGCGGCGGCGGGACGGGCGACGGTGGTCCTCGGCGAGCTACTGTTCTTTTCTGGTTTTGGTTTGGTTCGCACAAAGAAGAACGGAGAAGAAGAAGAAGGTCACGTGAGGGAGTGGGGGAGAAGAGAGAGAGAGAAAAGGGAGAGAGAGAGAGAGAGAAAAAGAAAAGAATAATTATATTCTAAATTTTCTTTTCTCTTTCCATTTCCCTTTCTAATTTCTTTCGGTCTTCAATTTTTCCTCCGATAATTTCTTTCTTGAAATTTCGGACTCAATAATAAATTAATAGACAATGAGACGGTCCTAAAAATGAATTGTGACACGCTCGGATATTCAATTCCCAAAACCGAATCAAATTTCATGGTTAAAATCGACCAGACGTGATTTTAGTCTAATCCAACAAATTAGGTAGCTTTTAGGGATTTTACCGCGGATATATCCCTTAACAGCTTCACCCAATAAATTAGTTAACTCGTGAGTGATCAGCTCAGAGAAAAAGGACCATAGGCGCGCCGACGATATGCACATTTCATTTTATCGAAACGGAATCGAATTTCAGGATGTCACAACTCTTCCCCTCTTGTAAAAATTTCATCCTCGAAATTTAAACCATTACACACTTTGCTCAAAAAGGTGGGGGTACAATTCTCTCATCGACTCTTCAGTCTCCCAAGTCGCTCCTTCAGTACCGTGGTGTTGCCAGACCACTTTGACCAACGAAATGGTCTTTGTACGCAGAACTTGCTCTTTATGATCGACAATCTGAACCGGGCTTTCAACGTATGACACACGGTCATCCACGTCCAATTCCTCAAAATTGAGCACGTGGGTCAGGTCAGGCTCGTACTTCCTTAACATCGACACGTGAAAGATGTCATGCACTTGCGCCAATCTTGACGGCAACGCAAGATGATACGCTAAGGTCCCAATTCTCTCAAGAATCTCGAACGGACCTACGTACCTCGGACTCAGCTTGCCTTTCTTACCAAAGCCCGAAGTTCCCCTCATTGGTGACACTTTCAGAAAAACGTGATCACCAACTTGGAATTCCAAAGACCTTCGATGCTTATCTGCATAACTTTTCTGCCTGCTCTGCGCTGTCTTTAATCTGTCTTTGATCACTGTCACGACATCTACTGATTGCTGAACCAACTCTGGGCCTGTTATCTTCCTTTCTCCGACTTCATCCCAACATACTGGAGTTCTGCATGCTCTGCCATACAACGCTTCAAATGGAGCCATCTTAATGCTCTACTAATAACTGTTGTTGTAGGCGAATTCCACCAAATGAATCTGATCTTCCCAACTTCCTTTGAAGTCTATTACACATGCTCTCAGGATGTCTTCAAGAGTCTGAATTGTCCTTTCAAACTGGCCATCCGTCTGAGGATGATATGTTGTACTGTAATGAAGCTTTGTACCTAAAGCACTCTGCAAGCTCTTCCAAAAAGCAGCAGTAAACCTTGGGTCTCTATCAGATGTTATCGTAATCGGCACTCCATGCATTCGAACCACTTGACGCACATACAGGTCTGCGTGCCTATCAAGATTGAGGTCCTTTCGAACTGCAATGAAGTGAGCCGACTTTGTCAGCCTGTCGACTACTACCCAAATCGAATCATTTCCTCTTTGACTCCTTGGTAATCCAGTCACAAAATCCATCATGATATGCTCCCATTTCCATTCTAGGATCGTGAGAGGTTGCAGAAATCCTCCTGGCTTGTAATACTGGGCTTTTACTTGCTGACAAGTCAAACACTTGGCCACATGCTTGGCGATGTCCACCTTCATACCTGACCACCAGTAGTGTTGACGCAGATTCTGATACATCTTGGTACTTCCAGGATGAATGCTTTAAGTGCTACGATGTGCTTCGGATAAAATTTCTTCTCTAAGCTCGACATCGTCAGGTACAACCAAACGTCCTTGAAACCTTAGAGTTCCGTCATCAGCAATCTGAAAATCAGCCTTCCTTTTATCTGTATCCTCTTGAAAAATTCTCTGTACATCTGGATCTGTTGGTTGGAGTTGCTTGATTCTGACTTGAACATCTGGTTCAATTCTGAGGGTGGCCATAAAACTTGAGAGGTGGCCTACCTCAAATTTGAATTCTGAATCCCGAGCTTTCTCGATTAAGTTCCACTCCTTAACTAAGATCTGCGCCACTGAAGACTTCAGACTCAATGCATCGGCGACCTTGTTCACCTTTCCCAGGTGATATAAAATGTCACAATCGTAGTCTTTCAGCAATTCTATCCATTGGCGTTGTCTCATGTTCAACTCCTTCTGAGAGAACAAATACTTGAGACTCTGATGGTCCGTGAAGATCTGAAACTTTTCTCCGCACAAATAGTGCCTCCAAATCTTCAACACAAATATGATGGCTGCAAGTTCTAAGTCATGCGTCAGATAGTTCAATTCATGAGGTCTCAACTGCCGGGAAGCGTATGCAACAACTCTGCCATGTTGCATCAGCACGCAACCCAATCCTATGAAAGACGCATCACTATAGATCTCGAATCCTCCAAGACCAGATGGAATCGTCAGTACATGTGCGGTAGTCAGCTTTTCCTTTAGCTCTTGAAAACTACGCTCGCATTTGTCTGTCCATATAAACTTCTCATTTTTCTTCGTGAGCTTTGTCAAAGGCGATGTTAACGCTGAGAACCCTTCCACAAACCTTCTGTAATAACCTGCTAATCCCATAAAACTTCTGATCTCCGTCACTGATGTCGGTATCTGCCAATTGATCACGGCTTCTATCTTGCTCGGGTCGACGGAGATTCCTTCTTCGGAAATCACATGACCTAAGAACGCAACACGAGTCAACCAAAACTCGCATTTGCTAAACTTAGCATACAACTGATGCGCCCTTAAAATCCAGAGCACTAATCTCAGGTGATTCTCATGCTCTTCATTATTCCTCGAATAGACCAAGATATCATCTATGAACACAATCACAAACTGATCTAAGTATTCCTTGAACACTCTATTCATCATATCCATGAAGGCAGCTGGAGCATTCGTCAACCCAAATGGCATCACTGTGAACTCATAGTGGCCATACCGAGTACGAAATGCTAACTTAGGAATATCCTCTTTCTTAATTCTTAGCTGATGATATCCCGTCCTCAAATCAATCTTCGAGAATATTGATGCTCCTTGTAGCTGATCAAACAGATCATCAATCCTTGGGAGGGGATATTTGTTCTTAATGGTTACCTGGTTGAGCTGTTGGTAGTCGATGCACAGACGCAACGATCCATCTTTCTTCTTAACAAATAGAACTGGTGCTCCCCAAGGTGATGCACTAGGATGAATAAATCCTTTATCCAGTAATTCTTGCATATGTACCTTCAGTTCCTTCAACTCAGATAACGACATTCGATAAGGTGTCTTTGAGATTGGTTCTGTCCCTGGTGCTAGCTCAATTACAAATTCAATTTCTCTTTCTGGCAGTAACCTTGGCAATTCCTTTGGAAAGACATCTGGAAACTCATGTACCACTACAATATCTTCCATTTTCAACTCTTCAACTGTCGTATCCACGACAGTCGCTAAGTACCCACGACAACCCTCATCTAACATACGAGCTGCTTCTGACGATGAGATTAAGGAAATCGAAGGTCCTCCTTGATTCCCGACAAACTCAAAACTCTTACCCCCTAACGGGTCAAACTGAATCGCCTTGCGATAGCAGTCCATTTTAGCTCGTTGATTGGTGAGCTAGTCCATGCCAATTATCAAATCAAAATCATACATGGCTAAGACTAACAAGTCAATTTTCCCCACTCGCTCACCAATCTCTAACTTGCACCCCGAACATCCCAAAGCAGCAATAACTTTATCTTTCAAGGGTGTAGATATGCAAATTGCCGACTCCAACAATACAGGACTCAATCCTAGCATCCTAACATATTACTCGACAATGAAGGAATAGGTTGCTCCCAAATCAAACAAAGCATAAGCAGGTTGGTCGTTGAGCGAGACCATACCTGTGATAATGCCAGGCGTAGCTTCTGCTTGACCTTGGGTAATCGCGTACACGGTGCCTTGAGCTGGAGATCTCTGCTGTCCTCCTTGCGGTGCATTCTGAGGGGCATACCCTCTTATTTGTCTCATCGGTGGCGGCGGTGGCAACTGAGGTTGTCCTCTTTGCTTCCTTGGACAATTCCTTGCGATGTGACCCTGTTGGCCACATATAAAACACACAATCATCCTAGCTGGGCACGGTGCTATCCTGTGTCTTCTCCCACAAAAGCGACACGCATCAGTTCCAATGGGTCTTGATCTATTAAATCCACCCTTCTTGCTGGGTGGGCCTTGGAATCTATTTCCAAACATCGGCCTATTTCCTTGGCGGATGTTATCTCTATGAGAGCTAAACCTCGATCCAGATGAGGTGGCTCTATCATTCTGGTCTCTTTCGATCATCTGAGCCCTCTCATAAAGATCATTATAATTTCTCAGATTTAGCAAAATCAATGGGCTTCTCAACTCTGGCTTGAGTCCATCTCTGAATCTTCTCCCTCGGTTTATTTGATTCTCAACTAATTCAGGGGCATATTGCGACAGTTCAGCAAACTTCGCCTCATATTGATCCACAGTCATAAAGCCTTGGCGAAGGCGCTGGAACTCAACCATTTTTATCTCTTTAGCGGTCTCTGAAAAGTATTTCCCGTTGAAGGCCTCAACAAAGGCATTCCATTCTAGGGCTACACCTTCGGGAAATATCGCTCCTTTAGTGGTTCTCCACCAAGTACTCGCAACTCCTTCTAATTGGTAGACTGCAAGAACCACTTTCTCAGTCTCGGAGCACATCAATAGAGCAAAGGCTTTCTCCAATCCTTGAATCCATAGAGCAGTAGCTTCAAGGTCTCCTGCCCCAGTAAACTTCGGTGGCTTCAATTTCAAAAGCTGCTCCACTAAACTAGGCATCAACCTCACAGGCAGGACTTTAGCAGGTACGGCGGCAGGTGCGGCTGCAGCAACAGCATTGGTAGCAGCAGTAGTGGCGGCAGCAATGGCGACAGTAAATGCAGTTGTTTGATCCCGGGCCTGTTGCCCCATCACCTCACGCATAGCATCCAACGCTTGCGTGATCCCAACTGTTCCCTGATCAACTGGGGCTGCTACCCCGGCACCAACGGGATGTGGTGCTGCTCCACTCGTGCTAGCCTCAGCTTGCGCTCTACCTCGGCCACCTCGGGTACCAACTCTTGTCGGCGTCCTAGCCCGAGTTACTGAGGACAAAGTCCTCTGCCTAATAGTTCTTGGCTCCTGATCGCTCATGGTGTCACTTTAATCTACTGACACCTGCTTACAATTCAACACCGAATCAGAAACAAAGCGATTCAAACAACAAACAATTTTAGCATTCAGCTAACACAGACATGCATCGGCATGAATTTAAAGGCCATCTTACTACTTTCCCATGAACCATCGCTCCTTATCACTCCAATCTTGAACTTCGCTCTAATACCACAAAAAGGGTATGTCACGCCCCGATCCTCGGGCACGCACACATCCTTCTACTTGGTCGATTTAAAAATGCGATATCCTAGGACTATGTATCGTCGACCCTTTCATTTATTAAACACATGCGGAAGCAGTTATAAATCCTTAGACAATAAAACAATGGGATAGAAAAGTATGTCATATCTTTCATATTGAAATCCACAACCAAACATTTATACGTGACATAAACTAGAGTACTTCACAACTCTTCACAACTTTTTACTTTACTCTATTCACATCAAAATGGAGTCACAAAAGAAGATGAAATTTCAGTCCATCTGGATCGTACTAAAGATCCCTCTCGGGATTATCATCCTCTTCCAAAATTACTTCTCCTCAAGTTTCACCTCTGAGTTCTCCTTCTCAGACTCTTCCTCCTCAGCTCCTCAGCGGGGTCCTGAAATGATTTCCCCAAACCGGGATGAGACTACGTCTCAGCGAGTTCTACCCCACTAAGGCCCGATTAGTAAACAATTATACTAAAGGCTGCCTAAACACGCACAGGTCAGAAGACGTACCTTGGCATTGGTCTCAACCTGCAATTCAAGGTTACATATAGATACTTCATATATCTCAATTCGCAATCAGTCAAATCACAAATCAATCGACTTTGTCGATTACATGTCAATCGGACCATTTCTAGGTCGATTCGATTATTCCATCTCAATCCCCAATTACGAATCACGATCCTCAGATCACATCTTAAGGAAAGGTGGAAGACACAGTCCCACTCGACAACATTCAATATTTAATGGCTTTACGGTCCCACTCGACCTACGTTCGATATTTAATGACTTTACGGTCCCACTCGACCACTTTCGATATTCAATGGCTTTACGGTCCCACTCGACCACTTTCGACGTTCAATGGATTTACGGTCCCACTCGACCACTTTCGATACAATGATTTCTCAATGAAATAATTAACAACAACCATTTAGGAATATATCCTAAATTCCACATTCAATTCAATTTGGCGCAATTCAAAGCTCAAAGAAATAAACGGACTGCGCCACGACAATTAGCACAAGATTTCGGTCGTCGGCCATCTCAATCTTAATTTCCGAAAAATAATTAATTAATTAATTAATTTCGAAAATTAATTAATAAATATTAAAAATTCAATTTAACTCAAAATAAAGCCCAATTAAATAAACGGACTTCACCATGGTCATCAGCAAAATTTTCCGGTCACTAGCCATCTCAATTGAATTTTCAGAAAATATATAATTAATTAATTAATTTCGAAAAGTAAATAATTAATATTAAAAATTCAATTTCGCTCAAAATAAAGCCCGATTAAATAAAAAAGACTTCACCACGGTCATCAGCATAATTTTCCGATCACTAGCCATCTCAATTGAATTTTCGGAAAATAAATAAATAATTAATTTAATTCCGAAAAATAATATTTAAATACCAAAAATTCCACTTAGGCCCGAATCGTCAAATTGAGGCCCAATTAGGGGTGAGAAAATTCCCGAGATGCTTTCAATAAATAGTAGACTACGTCTACTTGCTAATTACACATTCAATTTATCTAATTCGCATCATAATTGACTAATTATCGCTAATCTATTCTAATCTAACCACCTAAACCTAATTAATTAAAACTAAACAACCCTTAAACATAATTGGCCAACTAATCAGGGAATAGTGAGATTACTCACCGGAATCGCGCGCAAAACGTATCAATCCGACGGGGACGACACGGGGAACGATTCTTCCCAAAGCGACTCACGATCCGGGGCCGGAAACGGCCCAAAAGCGGGCCCGGTCGCTGGAAACCCACTTCATGGGTTGCTGACTTGGGCTGGCCGGAGCTACTCCGGGGGCCAAGACGGCGAGGGAAGGCCAGGGGAGAGCAAGGGGGACGCCGGGGAGGTCGGGATGGCGGCGAGCGGCGACTGGAGGCGGGCGGACGGGGGCGGAACGGGGGCCGGCGAGGCGAACGGGGCTGGGTCGCGCGAGGAACGGGGCTGGCGGCACACGGCGACAAGCGGCGGGCGCGCGGGCGGTCCGGCTCCCATGCGGCGGCGGGACGGGCGACGATGGTCCTCGACAAGCTATTGTTCTTCTTTTCTGGTTTTGGTCTGGTTTGCACAAAGAAGAACGAGAAGAAGAAGAAGAAGGTCACGTGGGGGAGTGGGGGAGAAGAGAGAGAGAGAGAGAGAGAGAGAGAGAAGATAAGGATTGAAAGAGAGAGAGAGAGAGAGAGGTCGGTGGGGGGTGTGCTGTCCGCACGATGGGGGAGGGAAAGGAGAGAGAAAAGAGAGAGAGAGAATAATTATATTCTAAATTTCTTTTCTCTTTCCATTTCCCTTTCTAATTTCTTCCGGTCTTCGATTTTTCCTCCGATAATTTCTTTCTTGAAATTTCGGACTCAGTAATAAATTAATAGATGATGAGATGGTCCTAAAAATGAATTGTGACACGCTCGGATATTCAATTCCCAAAACCGAATCAAATTTCATGGTTAAAATCGACCGGACGTGATTTTAGTCCAATCCAACAAATTAGGTAGCTTTTAGGGATTTTACCGCGGATATATCCCTTAACGGCTTCACCCAATAAGTTAGTTCACCCAAAAAGGACCATAGGCGTGCCAACGATATGCACATTTCATTTTATCGAAACGGGATCGAATTTCAGGATGTCACAGCTTCAAACTTTGGAATTCTTCTATCGAGCACTCTCGTACAACTTGAGTGTCTTCCTTAAATACTCCTTCATGCCTTCCTTAAATACTCCTTCATTCCTTCATAACCGTTGGCACTTTCCAAATGTGTTATTGCAATCAACCCATTGGACAGAGCCAATTTATGGTGATCTCGAGTTATTTGAGGAATGTGACAATAGCCCACTAATCTTGCTCGCCCATACAATCGGGATCTTGGTTTCCATAAGTAGAACCTTCCAAGTAAACTTCACCAATCAATCAGATATAAATTACTCAAATTAATCTCAATACGAATAATAGATCTTGATGTCCTATTTCCAACCATGGGATCTTCTTCGACCATACGAAACAAATCCTTAAAGATATACTCATCTTATCTAACAAATAGTACTTTTCTTCGTCAGTCTAGAAATTGTGAATGAGAGTAGACTTAAAATCTTGAGTCTGGAGGTCTTCAGATTTTGACAATAGAGTCTACAAGTCTTCAAACTAGACTGAAGGAAATGTTTTGCCAACTTCAAAACCAATAGGGATGTATTTAAACACTTTTTTATGGTGACAAAACTTTCCTACAGATTTGGATACTTTTAACCTGCAAGACAATAGTTAAGTAAACAAAAATATATCATGAAAGATAAGTAGGATAAGGATAATAGCGATTCTGCATCCACTGAAAACAAGTTAGTTCTGTAAGAACAATTATCTTTACCATAATCATCAACATAGCTTAAGATACTGCAAGCATTAAAAGGTTAAAGTAGTCCATGCCAGTCCATCCACACAAAAGATAAGTCAAAACACAAACACAACCAAAAATCAAAAATAAAAAAGAGTTAAAAACTGTGAGTCAAACTGAAATCTGCACCAACTTCTCCCCATTTTTGTCAACAGCAAAAGGTGGAGAATACACAGAGAATAAAATCAAGATGATTTGGGAATGCGAATAAGCTGAAAATCTCCCATAGACTTGACAGTCTCTTCCAGCTTCCTCAGATCCTCCTGCAATTGCGCTAGATCCTTACCCTTTGCATTTTCTTGAATTTGAAGATTAAGGGCTTGAACTTGATCTTGCATAGAAACCGAAGTAGCTTGATGAGCGTTCTGCAAGGTCTGCAATTCGCATCCCAAAGCATATACCTGGCCTTTGATCTCTTGAAGAACTTCAAGCAATCCATTAAAGTATGCTGAGTGTATGCTGAGTTGTCAGTTTGTGTGCTTGCTTCGGCGTGATCAGTTTGTGAAGTATAGCCAGATGATGGGACTTCAGCATGAGCATCCATACTTGGAGATGAAGCCTCATTACCTTCCTCAGAAAATTGAGAGGCATATACATCCTTTGGATTGACAGGAGAACGGCTAACATCATCACTGGTAAAAGCAAGTAGAGGAATACCTTCTTTATCAACAACTCCCCATGTTTCAATGCCTTCAAGTGGAGAGAAGTACTCTTCTTGCTCGGGCTCTTCTTCAATATCATGATGCTTTTGTGCTTCTTCTGCTATTGGAGAATCACCATGACTTTCTCTTTCTGTTTGCTCTCTGTCTTTCTCTTTTTCTTCTTTCCTTCCTTCTTCTTCTTCCTTCATCATCAATTCCCTCTCTTCACTACTTTCTCTCGATCTTTTGTTTCAGGAGCAAGACGCTATACATTCTTTAAGGCAAGATCAGAGATTGTGATGTCATCTTCATCTTCTTCATCTTGCAAGATAATTGATCTCCTCCTCTTAGATGGAGCTGTCATGGGCTCCTTGCCTTTCTTTTTTGTAGCCATAGGGTCTTGTCGAGACTTGACAGGTGTTTTCTCCTTAAATTTCTCTAAAGTCTTGTTCAGCTCTTTCATACGCATCTTTGTAACCATCTTCAGCCCTATCACCATTTGATCAATGGTTCGAACACACAGAAATTTGGGAGGTTGAATATTAAAATGTCTGAATAAGCGCATAATGAGAGCAAAATAAGAAAGTTTTCCCTTGTCCTTTGCCATTGATCTATACATGTGAAACATGATGGTGTGAGGTAAAGAGAACTTGTAGCCGACATTGATGGCGTACATCAGCTTAACTTCATAATTGAAGACGTCAGTCTTTGATGTGGATTTCAGTCTAAGACAATTTATCACAATCTTATAGAGCAAGATATTGGAGGCACTCATTCTCAAATAAGAAATTCGGCCTTCTGCAATTCTATCTCGAACAAGCTCCATAGTCGCATGACCAATAGACACACTTATTGACTAGAAAATCCCTCTCTCTACTCCAATCACATCTACAAGAGTGTCTACATCTACTGCATAATCTTGATCTCTAACTGTCACAACCTATTTTTTTGGTGCACCACCTAAAACTAGGTTAATGAACTATCAAATTTTTAAACTTAACTCGGGCTCTCCCAAGCCCATACCAAATGGCAACTTAAGTCTAAATTTTTAAACATGCAAAAGATTATTAACCAGAAGTCGCCACTAATCGGTTTATGGTAGGTTGATTAGACACCTAAGTAAGATAATGGGATGATTATTTTACTCCTACGAACCAAAAACTAAAGGTACGGGGGCTTGGTTACACTAGAATTTTCTAATGCCCTTTCGGTACCATTTTATTTTAATTTCAAAAATATTTTGCAGGCAGTATTGATTAATTTTAACTTAAGCAACTAACATGTAAATGCTGGTCATGCGGGTGCACAAACAATAAAATAACATTCAATAAATCGAAATGCTAAATTCGTATGAAATTGTACACTACAACTTTATTAAGGTCTATCCTCTACAAAATATTTACAAAAAGGCTAATAAAAATGCATACCCCGAACATGGTTTTCTAAATGACATGATATCTAATTTTCTTCTTTTTTTAATATTAATTAAATGTAATCTTAATTTAAATTTGATATGCATGAATTTTACTTTATGATATGTGAGATACAAATTCATATGACATAACTTGAACTATCACTATATGTATGCAATCTAATTTTTATAATCCTAAATATGCATGCGTTTCATGATATTGGATGAATGACATAATAATTCTATATAAATGTTCTTTTTATGATTTTTATTGATATTCGGAATTAATAAAAAAAACTAATTAAACTATCTAAAAAATTAATTTTCTAATTTATTTAGGAATTAATTTGACTTAAACCCTATCCTATCTTAGAAAACTATTTTTTTAAATGAGATTATTAAAATATGCAAAGATTATCTAAGTCCTTAAAAATATTTAAATCAAATCCTAATCTATTCCAAAACTTATCTAAGCATGCAATGTACAAATGCAACTTTACTTACGAAACTAGCATATCCCGATGCGAGATTTGATTTTTGATTTTTGATTTTTTTATATATTTTTTTAGTGTTTTTCAAGACAAGTAATTATCAGATAAATATTAAATCTAAACTAATCAAGATATTCATCAAATAAAGGATTAAAATAATCGAAAAAATAATCCGTTGTCTCACGGGTTAAATTAACGATTATTTTAACCCTAAACATCACAACATATAAGCAAGCTCAAAATAATTAAACCTTTGATCCGAAGTCTTACGAACCAAATTAATAATTATAATGACTTAATAATCAAAACATTATCAAAATGCCCTAAAACCAATATAATTAAAAAAAATGATTCCGACATCTTACGGATCAAATTAGAAATTATAGAGATTTTTGGGACAACAAAAGTCTATGGATAATGTCTAAAATGCATGAATAATTAATATTGACATCCAACAAGTAATAATAATGAAACCTGACTTTTCTAATAGAAAATAAAATAAAAAGAAAACTACCTAAGATGGGACTACGGGAAAGAAAAACGCAGATGATGGGGGTGTGCACAGGCGCTCGAGCGGCATTGGGCGAAGGCACCGGTGGGCGTCGGAGCTTACGGCGAGGGCTTGCGGGTGGCGACAGTGAGGCCGGTGTTGGTGCGGTGGACGGCGGTGTCATATGAGGGAGAGTCACGGCGACACAAGCGAGAGCAGAGCCGGATCGTCGGAGCAGAGCAACAGCAGCGTTGCAAGGGACGAGCAGCGGCAAACGCGTGGCGAGGTGGCGAGCTTATGTGGTGCCGCCGTTCAGAGGAGGCAGCAGTGGATCGGAGCTGTAGTCGTTGCCGGCAGTGCAGATTTGGCTAGAGCTAGTGGAGTGGCTCGTGGAGACACTGCAGGGGCAAATCGGCAGGCGCACAGGTGCTCGTGGAGGCGCGGCAAGGCAAAGCGGAAGAACACCGAGCGATTGCGGACGAAGCAGCAACGGGCGTCGAGGTCATCACGACTTCAGCAAGCATTGGGCAAAGAGCAGACCGACTCAGCGAAGAGCTGTCGCGGGTTGCCAAAGCAAAGGCAGAGGCATGCGGGCCTAGCTATTGGATGCGGGTGGCTTGTGAACAGAACGACGATGCGACATCCAGCGAGCAGGAGAATCGGGTCGCGGCACGGCCTCCTGTGGGTCGCTCGGGTGGAAGGCTATAGATCAGGTGGTTGCAGCGGCGTCGTAGGGGACAAGCGGTGTCGGTCGAGGGATAGTAGCAGCGGCGAAAGCTGGGCAGCGGTGAGCAGTGAACGGTGGTCTTCGGCTCAGGGCGGCGTCGGTGTGGCGAGACGGCGGCGTCCAGGGGGCAGGGGATGAAAGACGGTCAGACGGCAGCAAGCACTGGAGAAGAAGAAAAGCGTTCTCCTTTTCTTTTTAATTTTTTTTCTCTCTCTCCTCCTGTCTTCTCGCGTCACTTTCCCTGTGTTTCTCTCTCTCACCTCTCTCTCTCTGCTTTTCTTCTTTCCTTTTGACTTTTCTTCTTCTTTTTTCAAAAACCGAGAAAGCCCCCCTCATTCAAGGCTTCGTACTCTCTATTTATAGAGGAAAAATTCAACAAACAAGTGAAGATTTCCCAATATTCACTCAACTTCTCAAATGAAGATTTCTCAATATTCACTCAACTTCTCAACAAAAAAGTGGCTCCAAAATCACACGACTATTGAATATTTTTAATTCAAAATTTCTCTATATAATCAAATATTATATTCTATTTCTAAAAGATGAGTTTAAATTAGGTGTCAACAGCTGCCCTCTTTGAAGGGAAGCTCATAGAGGTTTCTTTCAAAGATAAATGACACCTAAATTTAAGCTATGCAAAATGAATGTGAAATGAAAATGCAAATGTTAATGATTTAAAAAAAATGGACTCAAATAAATTTAATCCCTTTTGAAATGCAAGGTCATGCAATAAAGAAATGCAATGTAAATGCCATGATTTGGTCAGGAACATAGATCTCAATGTGTCTATGCCCAATGAAATGCAAATGCAAAGAAGAACATGTACCTGTCGTACCTGTTTGGGGATTTAGGTGTGAAATGATTCCTATGAAACCTGACAATCATCTGAAATTCCCTTCAGATAATTGAAAGGCTCAAAGTCTTTAGAGATCTGGAATTCTCATTAGATTCTAAGCACTTGGAAATTGTATCAAGTACTTGAAATTTCAAAAATCAGATTCTTATGTCAGACATTTGAAAACATTTACTAAACATCTGGAAATCACATCAGATGTTTGAAAAGACAAAACACTTGGAAGTCACATCAAGCGTTTAAAGGTTCAAATATCTAGAATTCACACTAGACATTTGAAATTTTTTTTATAAATTGGTACTTGGAATTCTCATCAAGTATTCAAAGATGACTGAACAAACTCAGGGCTTTAAAGGTAAACCCTTTGGTCTTTGAATTTTTTTTTTTTTTAATTCAATGAAGGTCCATGCATGATGGCTTTATCAAACTTCCACCGGAAAAAGTATCATTAGGACAATTTTCACTAAGTTGTGAATCTCTTGAACATGCTAAATGAGACACTTTTGATGTGGAAAGGTTTTTCACTCGCTTTCATTTAGGAGGGGTTATTTGTCCCGACCATTGATGTGGGAACATATTACTCAATCTTATCATCATCCTGTCGACAAGAGTTCGAATTTTCTTGCAAGCAGTATGATTTACTAATCTGAGGGGTCTTTACCAGGATCGTAATGTGAGCTTGGTCAATGGCTTAACAAATGGACTCTTTGAGTCAAGGGAATTGAAATAATAATTTCTGTAATCATCTCCAGGTTTACAAGTCAAGTACCCTACAAAATGAGAAAGAAATAATCTTGTTCGCACTTCTTCGAGCAATGCTTAAAACATGCGAACTCCCATGTTAATTCAAATGCCCTAATCTGAAGAGACTTTGTAAATGACGTAACATAGGCTGGGTTCATGGGCTGAGAAACGAAAGGATTGTTAGGCTCAAAATGTGTGTAAAGGGTGAGAGTTGGTGATCATCTTGACATTACCACCGGTTTTCTCTTTCCACCTAAGGGGATTGTCTTCATGAAGCGCCTCCATTGATTGTAAAAACTCAACATTTGAGTTCTTTGAGTGTTTCTCAATTGGGATTTTTTTTTTTTTTTTTATAGTCGTCTATTTGACACTTTTTCATCTATGGGCATTGGCCTTGCTTTTTCCAGGCACACTGCTTTTTTATGCCCCTTAGTTCTATTTTGATTTCAATTCTCACACACAATGCATGCATCAAACAATTACACTCGAACTTTTCAAGAGTCTTCAATTGTATTTTGCCTTGCCCCAATGTGGGGGATGATCACCAACTAGGTTTAAGGAAATGAAATTGCAGGCTCAAGTGGGCTATGCAAAGGATATAAGTGTATAGGATAGTGAAAGAAATGCTCTTCATTATCCTAAGGCACTTAAATTACCACATGAATTCAATGTAATAGCACAACTTGAAGATTGATGCAAGTGAGAGCAAGAAAATTTCTATCAATTTCCTCTCCTTCAATGTCGACTTACCTCCATTTGCCCCAATGTGGGGTGGTTCTTGACAAGGGTAGTATGTGAGAAATTCTTCAAGTATTTAGGCTCAAAGAAGGGTTAAACAAGAGTTCATTAGTAGAGAAATGAAATGCCCCTCGTCATTTTAGTTGTCGTACTTTTTGCAATAAAACTCTTCACCTTGAAACACAAAATGTTTCCACACTCGCCTCACAATGTATAGACAAAAGATTGTGTATGGGATAAGGCTTGCCTTTCACGCCCCATTTGGCATCATTTAGCATGTTCAAGTAATTCGACATCCTTCATTGAATTATCCATTTTGATCAATTTCAAGTGGAATTGGTGAATTGCACAACATCATGTGAAAGCATTCTATAATGATAAAAAGGGCATGCTTTATTCTTGCGCCTCGAATCATAAAGTCAAAACCATTAGGTGTCCATGTCTTTCCCTCTCTTTGTAAGGGAGCTCATAGAAGTTCCTTACAAAGATAGAGGACACCGTCGTTCACATCTGTTCTTTGCCCCTACATAAGAGTTTACAGGATTCATGAATTCATGCCCATCCATTTCTGCTAAGATCAAAGCACCTAAAACATGAAGTATATAATTAAAAGAAACAAACGAGGTAAATTAGATGCATGCAGGAAAATTGTTTTATTTTGAAATTTTTTTAAAGGGAACATGAAGAAGCCCAGCCTTTAGAATTAGTTCATTACCGTTTTCTTTTGGTAGGATTTCATCATAGGGCTAGTTTGGTGTACTTCAACATACCCTTAAAACATGAAAATCTCCATGCATTTTATTGGATGAAAAGCAAATTACATTATTGAAATGAGAGAAATCCTAGAAATGAAAATGCAAATACGAAAAGCAATAAAAAAAAACTCATGCGTAGAGGAATGTGCAAATAATTAAAATTCTCCTACTCTCGAGCTTCGTCGATGGCAAACACTAAATTATCTTCGAACAATTCAGTCATTCCTTCGAGTGCGTCATCTTTTCCAGTGGATCGAATGGTGTCTGCAACATCCAATTTTGATATTCAAGCGGGAGTGTCTTCATGAACAAATCCATCAACTCATTTTCTGTCGGCTCCGGAGTAATTTGAGCGGCTACGGTCCTCCATCTCGTGACATATGACTTGAAAGATTATGTTCTCTTCTTCTAAGTGCGAAGTAAATCTTCTCGAGATAGAGTGACATCAATATTATACTTATATTGCTTGAAGAAGGCATCCATCAAATCCTCCCAAGTCTCTAGGAGATTAATTTTCTTCATAATGTACCACTGTAGCACCGGTCCTGTCAGGCTTGCTTGAAATTGTTGAATCATCAGGGGTATGTTATCAATATATGGGGTCATCCTAACCACATAAGTCTGCAAATAGATCTTTGGGCAAGAGGTGTCATCATACTTTTCAAAGTCTGGCATTTTGAACTTCTTTGGTATCTTGATCTTTGCATAGTGGGATAGATCAGTTGGGTCTTGGCTAAATGCACCCTGCAGCTACTTAAGTTTCTCCTCGATTTTTGCCAAGCATTTTTCTTGCTCAGTTTTCGGTACAGCCGGATGTATTACTTGTACCTCATCATCAACAACAATTTGAGGTGAGTCAGTAATTTTAACACTGGAGGGATCATCAGAGGTTGATGGCCACTTACGGATACATTCTTGCCTTTATCTCTCGAATTAGCCATGGGAGCATGCTGTGGTAACACCACTTCAACTTGTGGAGGTGGTGGGGCAGTGTTTGCTTGGAGAGAATCGATTTGTTTAAAGAGCTGCTCAAGGACATTCATGACTTGCTTCATTTCTGTTTCGAGGGTGACGATACGAGTTTGTTCAGCAACACGCACTTGTTTGGTGTCATCGGCCATTGTTGCTCTAGAACGAGTATGGATTGGCGATCTTAGGTGAGCCGTGTTGTTACCTAATGGAGTAAAAGAGATAATGTTAGAAACGGTGACAAAATAGGGAAAATGGCTCATGACAATGGTCTAATCGCCTCATTTTATTTGAAATTTGAACCAAGCTCCCTAATAATGAACTAAGACTTGAAATTCAAATCCCTAAACATTGAACTAAAAATTGAAAGCACTGAATTGAAAACAAGGTTCCTAACATTGAACTAAGAAACCAAAACATCTGATTTTATATGCTTTCGGGAACCCAACGCCTTGCGAAGCTTCTTATTTTCAGCTTCGATCATTTCCACTTTCCGCTTAAGATGCTCAATTTGTGCTCATTGAGTAGGTTTCTCGGTCACATCAGGGACCACTAGACGCAAGGCGACAGGAATCCGGTGTTGCTAGATGTAGAATGCCGATGCATGGTGAATCTCCTCTTCGCCTTTTAGTCTCTTAGGCACCAAAATCCTCTCTAGATGGCATTCATTCCATGCAGTAATGATCATCTGGATCTCGTTGAAGTAGTCATAGTTTGTACGAACAAAACGAACTTGGAACAATTTCGTCTTGAGGGGCAGAGGAACTTCTTGAAGAGCTATATACTAACGGGCTACCCTATATGGGTAATAGGAAAAAACACCAGAAAGGCCTAGCAACGAGATTGGCTCATCATGCTTGTGAGAGAAACGAGTCTCCTCAACATGGAGCCATTTAGTATGTCATAGGAATGCCTTAGGATTAGGATTTTCAAAAAATTAATCCAACAGGTGTACTGTTTATTTGGGAAAAAACGTTCCAGGACCACAAATTTTTGTATGGGGTGCCTTAAATCATCAATCTTAAATTGTTTCATAAGATGCACAAAACCTCTTATGTGTGAGAAAAACCATATTTGTAAAAGTTCAGGGAGGCCACGCATGGTCTTTTCTTTATTTTGTTTGAAACAGATTAATGACAAAAATATTTAAGCTAAAACCATATTGACATAATTCAACCCATCACAAACCCAATTAACCACCCATGAAATTGAATGATTAATGGCATTTTTTCGATAAGGAAAAACGATTAATCCAAAAAATGCTATCATGAAAATCCTGGCTTTTGAAATCATTGGTTGGTTTGCATAACACTCTTCCATGAATGAAAATAGGCATGCATAGCAATTGGCTTTAACAACCTTTCTTACCGTTTCGGCCTCAATTTTTAAAAATTGTGATAATTCAGAAATAGAATCAATACCAATAGACGGCCTAATAAGCTCCTTTTCCAAGGGCATTCCAATGGCAACACTATACTCCTCTAGTGTTAGAGTTAGTTCGAACTCACCAAACACGAAGGTGGAAGTCTGTGAACACCAGAAGTGAGACAACGCTTGTATAACACCAGAGTGGATGTTGATCTCTAACAACGGGAGAAGTCGGGCGATCCGAGCTTTCACATATCTCTGACCTTCTTGATCTAACTTGTCCAACCACATTTTGAGCTCGTTTTTGGGAGTGGAAATGAATTGTACGTCAGTTTTCCCCATCGCATATAAAACAAGACTGACAACAAAACCTATTGTCATGGATCGACAAAATTGCAATAAAGTACGTAAATTGCGAAGAATTTAGACAGCTTACTTTCACTGGAAAGGGATGACAATCACATAGACACACACATGAAATGTGAGGCTCGATTTCTATCTAGATGGGTTAACAAAGTGGAGCTAAGAGGATGATCAGACCGTTGTAGTCTCGCATTAATATGTCAAGTCCTCGTAACTCCGGCTCAGTCGAATGGAATGCCCAATAATCACGCAATCTCACGGATATGGACAAACACATTCAACACCATGAAAGAAATTTCGGGGAAGAGAAAGTCAACCTCTACATAGTAGTCTCGCTTTGGAGAAAGTATCATTCTCAACACCATCCTAAAAATACTATCGCAGCCCAGGTCTGGCCACAGGTTATGTGTGCAATAGTGTAGTGCTAAAACAATAAAACATGCACAACAGTTTAAATGCAAACAACACTTCTATAGTTTAAATTCAAACATTCATCCTTAACTACAACCTATAAGACAAGGGTTAGCAAAGACTACTCCCCTTTTACATCCTATCTGCAAAAACATTTAACACCTTAGAAATGTTAGGGATGTACCTGGTGTCCTCGCTGCCAAACAAAATATTTTTAAAAGAAAAAGAAAAATTGGCCCAAGTCCACTAAGTGCTTCCACACAAGTTCCCAACGGAGTCGCCAAGCTATCACTACCTATTTTTTTTGGTGCACCACCTAAAACTAGGTTAATGGACTGTCAAGTTTTTAAACTTAACTCGAGCTCTTTCAAGCCCATACCAAATCGCGACTTAAGTCTAAATTTTTAAACATGCAAAAGATTATTAACTAGGAGTCGCCACTAATCGGTTTATGGTAGGTCGATTAGACACCTAAGTAAGATAATGGGAGGATTATTTTACTCATACGAATCAAAGACTAAAAGTACGGGGACTTGGTTACACTATAATTTTCTAATGCCCTTTTGGTACCATTTTATTTTAATTTCAAAAATATTTTGCAAGCAGTATTGATTAATTTTAACCTAAGCTACTAACATGCAAATGGTAGTCATGCAGGTGCACAATCAATGAAATAACCTGTGGCACCCCCTCAGCACGCTCCCCGATCCGTTAGGGTTGCCACAGGTACTTATCACTTATCCTACTACATACCACTAATAACTTTTTGATTAAAGTGGAACCATAGTTCATAGGGGTTGATCAATAAAATTATTCTCCCCTTTTTTTTTGTAAAGGTCCCAGCGCAGCTCATCAACAGAAGCATAAACGAGTCTCACCATCTCTTACTCTAATAACAATAATGCAATTGCACACCAACTATTCACCATATAAAATGATAAAGCCAAGTCACTTTTTTACATTTTCACGATGGACATCTCGGGTCAGTACAACAAAAAGGCCAAAGCTTTTAACTATGCTCGGCTAACTCAAAAGAACATGACCCTACGTTTAACATATACACCCATCCATCATTTAGTGCCGGCTAACCAAAAAGTATCGGCTCCCACCAGTCATATGCGCCATCACACCCAGCCCGGTGCATCGGGCAGCGGCATCCCTAGCATCACTCCATCACGCCGGACATGATCAGACAAAAACTCTTGGATAACCAGGCCATCAGCAAGACCCATATCATACATCACTAAGAGACGGACTCGGACAAACACCAAACCAGGTACACTAACACAGGAATGCTCAATGCACCCCACCTCAACATCATATGGCAATCCATAATAAGTACCACGCGCGACTAATAGCAACGGCATCTTTCTAATCTGAAATGTTAATCCCCAAAGGGGTGAGTACAACCACTCACCATTAAAGATTCGCCAAACTACACACTGCGTCAAACAAAACAATCAAGGTATCATGAATAAAACACATATCATTCATGCACTTGTACTTATATCATCAAGCAGCCATGATATATCACCTTGCAACGTGCATATACCACCATGCACTTCATCCTTGCATTCCCATGAGATTCATCACATGCCATATGCACACATCCATGCGCATAATTCAATTCTCGATTTTTATCTTTCAATTAGATCACATCATTTTTCTTCCCAGGGACCTATGTTTTCATTCCACAATTTATCGCTCGCATCCAACCTGGCATCGCAAGGAGCCTCCAGCACACACCTCTGAGCATCCGGCACACACACTCTGGGCATCTCGTACCCCAACTAGCATCACGAGGTATCCCCCCGACACACACCTCCAGGGCTTCCGACACACACCTCCGGACATCTCGAAACTCCCGAGGACATCCGGCACACACACTCCGAGCATCCGGCACCCACACTCCTAGGGCATCGTTGGCTCACACCTCCGACGGTATCATCATTATCATAATTTATATTCACATGTATCTCTATTTCAACATGGCATTTGATGCAACAATATCAAAGGTTTCAACCAGCTTTTGATATCATATAACATGCCATATGTCGTCACATATGCAGTATAATCAACCACTCAAGATATTATATCACATGGAGCAATTTCATTTATTTTTGAAAATACTGCAAAATTTCGGATAAAGACAGATTGCACTCCTTTGGTCATAATTCTTGAAAAATTAGTAAACAGTCTTAATAAATTCTAAAAATTCAACATGTTATGTACAAGATCTAGAGGAAATTATTCCATGAATAACACCATATCAAAAGAATATCATACACAGTTTAGAATTTTAGAATATTGCCATACAGAGTTTCATTCACAAATTCAGTAAAAATCCTAAATCAACTCCAAAAATTCTGAAATTTTTATATGTTGTAGAAAAAATCCATAAGTAAATATATCATGAAGAACTCAAAATCATATTTGTGATATATTAGAAACTATAATCACCGTAGCCATCTCTAACCCTCGGCAACAATTCCCAGATCTAACCGTTTCGGATAAGATCGTTTCACCAACCTAAACTCATCCATTTCCTCTAAAATTTTAGCATGTTACTCCTTAACATTTCATATTTAACTTTTATTCAGAACACAAGATCAAATTTCAACCGGAGAAGTTTATAAAATTCACAGAATCACACTAGGTCAGCATTACGATTTCCAGATCTAACTTCTTCAAAGAAAAATAGTTTCACCAGTCTATACTTGTTCATTTATTCTGAAATTTTGATATGTTTCTCTCCAATAAGTCGTTTACAACTTTCATCAAGAAGTCAAAGTCAAATTCCCACTAAAACATCGCATGAAACTCATTAAATCATCAAAGGTCGGACTGTTTTTCCCAGAAACAGAATACTAGGCTAGAACACAACTCTTGTAGCTTCGAGATTTCACACTTCATCCACATCCGAAATTTACCATTCATCACACACATAACACAGCAAGCAAAGGTAGATTAACAGACTCTACTTGCCTCTAATCCGAGCACAACACAGCAAGCAAAGACGGCGGGGCAAGGCGGGAATCGGCGGCTCAACGGCGGCAACAAACAGCAGCAAACGGCCTCCCTCTTCCCCTTCTTCTCTCACATGCTCGCTCTCCCTCTCTCGATTTCTCTCTCTCTCTCTCTCTCTCTCTCTCTCTCGGTTGCTCCTCGCCTAATCCGCCCCTTCCCCTCAATGATTAACCATCATTAGCTTTGCATGCAAATGTGACACTTGGAAGACTCCTCATGCCACTTGCCATTCTTCATGCAAGAAGATGGCTTCATCCAGCTGGGCTTGAGCCAACCTTGGTCAATGGCCCATTGGGCCTCTTGGGCCGGGCCTTCGCCGATCGAAGGGTGGGGCATTGTGGGCTGGTTTGGTCCAAAAATCAGCCCACTCCCTCCTTAATAATCCACTATTATTTTCCACTTAATAAATACCTAATTACAAAATAATATGGCCAAAAACTTGCAACATTAATCCATAAAAATCTAATTCATAAGGTGCATAGTCAAGAACAAAATTCTCATTATCAAATTATCCTATAGCACCAACTTTGATAACCCAAGAACATAAGATATCTTTTCATTAAAGTGTTCGGCCTTAATCTATTACAATTCTTCAGTCTAGTGGCCACAACATACTTCAACGATACAACCATTCACTTTTCCATAGGTCATAATGCCTCTAAAAATTGCCATGAAATTTTGGGATGCCACAATAACATTCAATAAACCGAAATGCTAAATTCGTATGAAATTATAAACTACAACTTTATTAAGGTCTATCCTCTAAAAAACATTTATAAAAATGCTAATAAAAATGCATACCCCTAAACATGGTTTTCTAAATTACATGATATCTAATTTTTTCTTTTTTTAATATTAATTAAATGTAATCTTAATTTAAATTTGATATGCATGAATTTTAATTTATGATATGTGAGATACAAATTCATATGACATAACTTGAACTATCAATATATGTATTGAATCTAATTTTTATAATCCTAAATATGCATTCGTTTCATGATATGGGATGAATGACATAATAATTCTATATGCATGTTCTTTTTTATGATTTTTATTGATATTCAAAATTAATAAAAAAACTAATTAAACTATCTAAAAATAATAATTTTTTAATTTATTTTAGGAACTAATTTCACTTAAACCCTATCCTATCTTAGAAAATTATTTTTTAAAAGTGAGATTATTAAAATATGCAAAGATTATCTAAGCCCTTAAAAATATTTAAATCAAATCCTAATCTATTCCAAAACTTATCTAAACATGCAATGTAAAAATGCAACTTTACTTACGAAACTAGCATATCCCGATGCAAGATTTGATTTTTGATTTTTGATTTTTGATTTTTGATTTTTTATATATATTTTTAGTGTTTTTCAAGACCAGTAATTATCAGATAAATATTAAATCTAAACCAATCAAGATATTCATCCAATAAATGATTATATAATCAAAAATAATCTGTTGTCTCACGGGTTAAATTAAAGATTATTTTAACTCTAAACATCACAACATATAAACAAGTTCAAAATAATTAAAAATTTGATCCGAAATCTTACGGACCAAATTAATAATTATAATGATTTAATAATCAAAACACTAGGAAAATACCCTAAAACCAATACAATTAAAAAATGATTCCAACATCTTACGGATTAAATTAGAAATTATAGAGATTTTTTTGGGACAATAGGGGCCCGTTTGTTTGTATTCTTTTTTTTTTTTTGTTTCTAAACATTTTTTCTGTTTTTTTGTTCTTTTGTTCAGGAACAAAAAAAAAAAAAGTTAAATGTAAAATAAGAAACATAAAATTTGTGTTTCTTATTTTGAAACACATTTTGAGAAATACTTTCTTTTCTTTTTTTCTTTTTTTTCTTTTTTTCTCTTATTTTCTTCTTCTTTCTTCTTTTGGTGGCGGCCTCGCCCGACCACGGCGAGGCTCGAAGCCCGGCGAGGCCGAGGCTCGCCGTAGCCGGGCGAGGGTCGGGCTCGCCTTGGCTGGGGCGAGCTCGAGCTCGCCGCCGGCGGCGCGAGGTCGAGCTCGCCCGGATCCGGCGAGGCCGGCCTCACGCCGGCCCGGGCGAGGTCGAGCTCGCAGATCCCGGCGAGCCGGCCTCGCCCAGCGGCCAGCGAGCGTTGGCCTCGCCGGATCTCGGGCGAGTCGGCGTCGCTCGGCGGTGGCCGGCGAGGCCGCGCGCCCGCCGCCCGGGCGAGCTCGGCCTCGCCGGATCAAGGCGAGGCCGATCTCGCCGGGGCCGGCGAGCCTCGTCGTGGCGGGCGAGGCCACGGCCCTCGCCGCCCTCGCCGGCCATGGCCGGGCCGACGACCAGCCAGCCAAAAGAAAAAAAAAAAAAAGGAAAAATAAAAAATAAAAAAATAAAAAAATAAGAAAAAATAAAAGAAATAAAAAATTATACAAATTTACCAAACGTGTTTTATTTATTTTTTGTTTAGAACGAGTTTACCAAACACGCTTTTTGTTCAGAAATTGTTCACGGAACGAAACACTTTTTTTTTTATTTCTGTTCCTTGGAACAATTTTTAAACAGAAACACAACCGCACCTTAATAGAAGTCTACTGATAATGTCTAAAATGCATGAATAATTAATATTGACATCCAACAAGTAATAATAATGAAACCTGACTTTTCTAATAGAAAATAAAATAAAAAGAAAACTACCTAAGATGGGAGTACAGGAAAGAAAAACGCAGACGACGGGTGTGCACGGCGCTCGAGCGGCGTCGGGCGAAGGCAGACCGGCGGGCGTTGGAGCTTCTGGCGAGGGCTTGCGGGTGGCGACAGTGAGGCCGGTGTTGGTGCAGTGGACGGCAGCATCACAAGAGGGCGAGTCGCGGCGACACAGGCAGAGCAGAGCCGGATCGTCAGAGCAGAGCAACAGCAGCGTTGCAAGGGACGAGTGGCAGCAGACGCGCGGCGAGTTAGCGAGCTGCTGTGGTGCCGCCGTTCGGAGGGGGCAGCAGTGGTTCGGAGCTGTAGTCGTCGCCGGCAGTGCAGATCTGGCTCGAGCTGGTGGAGTGGCTCGTGGAGACGCTGCAGGGGCAGATCGGCAGGCGCACAGGTGCTCGTGGAGGCGCGGCAAGGCAAAGCGGAAGAGCACCAGGCGGTTGCGGACGGAGCATCAGTGGGCGTCGAGGTCATCACGGCTTCAGCAAGCGTTGGGCAGAGAGCAGACCGACTCGGCGGAGAGCTGGCGCCGGTTGCCAGAGCAAAGGCAGAGGCATGCGAGCTTAGCTACTGGATGCGGGCGACTCGTGAACGGAACGGCGATGCGACGTCCAGCGAGTAGGAGAATCGGGTCGCGGCATGGCCTCCTGTGGGTCGCTCGGGTGGAAGGCTGTGGATCCGGTGGTTGCAGCGGCGTCGGTCAGAGGGACAGCAGCAGCGGCGGAAGCTGGGCGGCGGTGAGCAGTGAACGGTGGTCTTCGGCTCAGGGCGGCATCGGTGTGGCGAGACGGCGGCGTCCGGGGGGCAAGGGACGGAGCGCGGGCAAACGGCAGCAAGCACCGGAGAAGAAGAACAGTGTTCTTCTTTTCTTTTTAATTTTTTTTTCTCTCTCTCTCTCCTCCTGTCTTCTCGCGTCACTTTCCCTGTGTTTCTCTCTCTCACCTCTCTCTCTGCTTTCTTTTTTTTTTACTTTTGACTTTTGTTCTTCTTTTTCGAAAACCGAGAAAGCCCCCCTCATTCAAGGCTTCGTACTCTCTATTTATAGTGGAAAAATTCAACAAACAAGTGAAGATTTCCCAATATTCACTCAACTTCTCAAATGAA
>JABKBK010000043.1:0-33486 GCA_014182545.1 Eucalyptus globulus
TTGCCCATAAAATCAGGATCTCGGTTTCCATAAGTAGATTCTTTCCAAATAAGCTTGCATTCCAAAAATGATTTGCTTCTTCGAAATTGATTCCAATTGATATAACCAATATGGTAAGTGATATTTCTAACCAGAAAGCCTGATATATCTTGTTCGTACTAAAACCTTGAAGAAAATAATCATGAGTTTGATTAAGTCTTCATTCTTGCGTTCATTCTGAAACTTTGACACAAAAGTCTGGCAATCTTCAGAATAGAACTTAGATAAGTTTTGTCAGCTTCAAAACAACATAGGAGTTTTCTCCAAGAATCTCCCCCTTTTTTATGGTGACAAAACTTTCCTGCAGATTTAAAAACTTATATCCTTCAAAACAACACTTTAGCAGTACATGATAACTTATAAAATCAAATTGTTGTAGATCTGGATAACAACGATTCTGCAACCATAGAAAGCACATTAATCTTAATCAATTAGACAAAGATTCAATCCAAATCCATAATCACAACCACAAAAGGTTATTATAGAATATAAAAGTTCCAATAGTTCAAACAAGTTCAAGAAAATCTAAACAAGTTCAAACAAATCAAATCTGTAAACAGTTCCAATCTACAAACATTCTCCACCTTTTTGTCTATAGCAGAAAGAAAGAGAATTAAAAAGATAAATGCAATCAGTGATGTCTAGGAACTCAAATGAGTCAGAAATCTCCCATCGACTGCACTACGTCCTGAAGTTTCTGGCACTGATAATTAAAACATTCTTGACTTTGGCTACAGTCTGTGAAACTTGTTGATTCAAGGTCTGAACTTGAGTGTCTACAGACTGTACCTTGCTAGTGAGAAAATCTGAAGTAAATCTCAAGGTAGTGTGAAGCTTCTGGATCTCAACCTCCATCACATATTGCTGAGCTTTAACCTCCAAAAGGAGCATTACTATCCTTGGATAGTCTGCATTAGGTTAGTCTGAGCACTAGCTTCAACAAATTGAATTTGTGGAGAATTGAGAGATGAGGGAACATCAACTTGATCAAGGGTAGTTTGTTTTGCTCCCTGACTAAGAGTAGACTCTTCAACCTCAGCTTTAGGAAACTAATAAACAAAAACATCTTCGAGGTCTGCAGGAGATCTACTGATGCCATCACTTGCATTATGTGGAGAAGTCCTTGTTTTCTCATGAGCTCCCCCTGTTTCTATGCCTATAGGTGGAGAAAAAAATTCCTTCTTCTTGTGCCTTTTCGTTTTTAGAGTGATGTTCTGTCTCAGTTCGTACTTGTTCAAGGTCATCCCTGGTTGCTTTAGAGTCCTTTGATAATTCTATTGCAACAATCTCTCCATCGGAGTCATCCTCACCCTTTTCTTCAAAATTACCTTCTTCTTCTTCTTCATCTTCATCTCCTATTTCTTCCTCTTCTTCCTCTTCTTCTTGCTCTACTTCTTCTTTCTCTTCTTCTGCTTCTTTGTCTCTTCCTTCTCTTTCCTTTGATTTCCCAAAACCACCATGAAGATTCCTTAGGGCAATGGCAGAAATGGTCAGATCATCTTCATCCTCTTCATCCTGCAAGATAAGTGATCTCATATTCTTTGCAGTTTCTTGCACAACTTCCTTGCCTTTGCGCTTTCTTGCAGTAGTAGGGTCTTCCTTGGTTTTGCTCGTAGATTCCTTCTTCAAAAGCTCAATGGCCTTAGTCAGATCCTTCAACGTCATTTTTTAGATCATTTTATTGTTATTTCCATAGGAGCAACAGTTCGTGAACAAAGAAAAGCGGGGAACTGGATCTGAAAATTGCTGAACAGCTTTGTAACCAAGGCAAAGTACAGCGATTGGCCTTTATCTTTCATGACTATCCTCTACATGTGCAGCAAGATAGTATGAGGAAGTGAGAAACGCATCCCATCGCAGATTGCCCACATTATTCTTGCCTCAAATCTAGAAACATCAATTTTGGAGGTTGCCTTCGGTTTGATGCAGTTGATGACAAATTTGTGCAACCGTATGTTGGAGGCTAGCAATTGAGAGTAAGTGATACCTCCACGTGGCAGTTTGTCTTTTACCAGGAATCTAGTGGATTGACCAATGAAGATGTTGATTGGTAGAAAACCACTTCTTTCCACTCCTAGAATATCGGCCAAAATGTCAACTGTGGCACCCCTCGACGGCCCCCGAACCGTTAGGGTCGCCACTGTTCGATTACCATTCTCTTGCTTAACCTGAAGGTCTATTGATCCCAGGGGTTTACATCTTTTAGATCGGTCCCTGCGCAATTTATATGGCGGAAGCACATCCATCAACTTCCTTCCCTATATTCAGAAAACGATGCACACCTACTAAACATTTTTAGGTAAAAGTCGAACACTTTTATTTACCTAAACCAGATGGACATCATTCATCGGTACATCAAAATGTTGTAGTCTTCTATACTCGACTATACTTCAAAAGATGACCGACATCTCTTCCAACAGTCGTATACTTAAAGTCCATCGATCAGTGTCAACATCTAAAAGTTCATTCATTTGCTATCCTCCTCCTCGCGGTCATATCCAACCACTTGATCCATCTACCGGTGGCAGTGGCAGCAGATGTATGTTATCTAGTCTGAAATGTTAGTCCCCAAATGGGGTGAGTACAACCACTCAGCATTAAAGATCCACCAAACTACACAATGTATCAAACAGAACAATCAAGGTATCATGAATAAAACACATATCATTCATGCATTCGAGCATACCTCACCTTACAGCCATGCATATATCACCATACAACGTGCATATACCACTATGCACTTGTACTTATATCATCAAGCAGCCATGCATATATCACCATGCAACGTGCATATACTACTATGCACTCATATCATCCATGCTATCAAGCGTACATCACCATGAGATTCATTCACGCCTTCATGATTGCCTTTTCAATATCAAATAGCATCAATTTACTTTCATAAGCAAATCATGCATCATGCCATATGTATACACCCATGCACATGATTCAATTTCAGTTCTTATCTTTTACAAGGATCTCATTATTTTTCATCCAGAGACCAATGTTTGCATCCCACAATTTATTGTTCGCACCCAACCTAGCGTCACGAGGAACCTCCGGGCATGCATCATAATACAACCCCTCACCCTTCGGGCATGTATCATAATACAACCAAGCATCCAAACGGCATTGACTCATTTGAACCTCTGGGCATCTCACACCTCACTTGTCCGTTTCATTTCAAATGTTGATATGTTATTCTCCAAGAGGTCCTTTACAACTTTCATACAGAAGTCAAAGTCAGATTCCAACTAGAACATCGCATGCAACTCACAAAATCACCAAAGGTCGACATAACAGTTTCCAGATCTAGTTTCTTCAAAGAAAAATCATTTCACCAACCAATATTTCTCCATTTCATCTCATTTTTTAGTATGTTAATCTTCAAGAAGTCCTCTACAACTTTCATCAAGAAGTCGAAATCAGATTCCAACTAGAACATTGCATGCAACTCACGAAATCATCAAAGGTCGGACTGTTTTTTTCCCAGAAACAGAATACTAGGCTAGAACATAACTCCTATAACTTCGAAATTTCACACTTCATCCACATCTGAGTTTCACCATTCATCACCAAAAAAAACACAGCAAGTAAGGGATAAATCAATGGACTCTACTTGCCTCTAATTCCTTAGCTTGACAGCAAGCAAAAGCGAAAGCTTGGGCTTAGCTCAACGGCGACGAAGACTGGCGGCAACGGCAGTGGCAGCTTGAGCACGGCAGAGGACGGTCCTTCTTTCCTCTTTTCCTTTTGCCATTTGCCCTCTCGCACGAACTCTCTCTCTCGCTCGCTGCTGCTCACTCTCTCGCTCGCTCAATTTCCGCTCGGTTGATTTCTCTCTCTCACTCAGTGCTGGTTTCGTGAGTTCGCACGAGTAAAGGGCAGCTGTTGAAGACATGGCTGCCCACCAGATCACTCGGCCACCACCTGGAATCCCATGCAATCGAACGTGTCCCTCCGTGCGCTCATGTCCTTCATTGCTGTCCAAGGGAGATGAATAAACGTGGCATCACTTGAGGTGGTCAAAGTCTTCTATTATTGCATGTTTTTTTTTTTTTTTTTTTACGTGGCTGCCATTTGGTTCCTTCGGGTAAACAATTCTCCATTTGTTGACCATCGTGGACGTGGGCTGCATGGCCGAATTTCCTTTATTCGGCTCATTAAAAATCAGTGTATTAAAGTCCAAATCCTCTTTTTATTTCACATACACTCAAGTGGCATAGTTGTGTAATGTCATTGGAACAAATATGCACGGGTCAGCAGGGTCAAATGTGGTGTCGACGACAAAGTCCAATACTAATTTCATCAATGCACGATGTGTCGTTATTTTTCTAAGGTCGGCAAAACTACGGTTGAGGTTGGTCTCACCAATGATCTTAAATAAAAGGGATTTCCAATAAAGCTATAATTTATTCGGGGATTGGGCCAATACTAAGCGTGACATATCGGTCCGACGATGAAAATAAAACGGTGTCCGTAAATGATACCGATGACATAATCCGACGATATGTCCGCCGGCCGGTCACAGACCGTCGAATATCCAAGGGTCGTCAAAATTTTTAGATGCCACAATTCTCCCCTCCTTAGAGAATTTCGTCATCGAAATTGAATGCCACTCAAGGCCCTATAAATAGATGAGGATACCTTTCTCTCATTTCTTTCTCACTTTCCCATGTGGCCTCCTCCACATCATGATGTTGTCACAACACCTTAACTAGAGGAATTTTCTTTGTTCTAAGAACTTGCTCCTTTCGATCCAGTACTCAGATCGGTTCTTCCGGGTATCTCACTTTCTCATCCAATTTGATGGCTTCATGTTCGAGTTTGTGTCTTGGATCAGGCTGGTACTTCCTCTAAAGACTAGGATGCAAGCTCTTAACATATCCTCTAATGCTTGGATCACTCTTTTCGTTTGTCCATCGATCTGTAGATGAGAAGCAGTACTAAATGGGAGCTTCGTCCCTAAGGCTGTTTGAAGACTTCGCCAAAGGTTGGAAGTAAATCTTGAGTCTTGATTGGACATGATAGTTACAGGAACACCATGTAAGCGTACCACTTGGCTTACACATGTATCAGCAAATTTACTCATTGGATAGTCTACGCAAACTGCTAGGAAATGGGTAGACTTAGTCAAGCGATCTACTATCACCTAGATAGAGTTGTTACCACTTAATGTCCTTGGTAATCCTCGCACAAAATCCATTGTCACATGATCCCATTTCCATTATGGTATATCTAACGGTCTCAATCGAACACACCATTTAGCCGAATTATTCCTATACCTTTGTCACCATCAATTCAAGCCTAGAACCATGAAAATCGACACCATTAACAACTCATCCGGTTGAATCCAACAAAGACATTCACTACGCTTTCACTGCAACATAAATTCAAGCCTAAAATATAGCACCATTCATTCGGTTCAAATATCGATAGTCCACCAAGACTTATTCAATTCAAAGATCGACAATCCACCAAAATAAAACTTGTCTAGTTTCTATCGAGTATATCTTATGTCTCACCCTAAAGGATCATCACTTGGACTAATCACTCATGAAATTCACAACTTGAACTTTGACCTTTTCACATTGGAAAGACTATAACCACAATTGGTCATATCCACTTATTCCACAGAACCTTCTCAAACTGAGATCATCACCAAAATTAAAAGTTGACCATCATCAATTAAGCCTATTATTCCGACATGTAAACCACAAATAATTTCATATCTCATATGACCACTCAAACTCATGACTTCTAAGATCGATCTATACATACTAAATGCCTCCATGTAATGCATCAACATTTCTAATGAGATCCTCTAATAGGAAGTCACTACTTAGCTCAAATGATCATAACTTAATCCTCAAATTCATAACTCACTCTCCATTATTCACTTCTTAAGCCTTGTTTGCAGCACTACGCTTAGATGCTACGCATGTTCTTCAAGTCCTTTAGACTATATCAAGATATCATCAAATGAAGACAATCACAATTTGATCCAAATAAGGCTTAAATATCCTATTCATTAAATCCATGAATGCACCTAAGACATTTGTCAATCCAAATAGCATAATTAGGAACTTATAGTGTCCATAGCGAGTCCTAAATGCAGTCTTAGGAATGTCTTTCTTCTTAATCATTAGTTGATGGTATCCTGACCTCAAGTCAATTTTTAGAAAAGACCGAACTTCCTTGCAGTTGGTCAAATAGGTCATCAATTCTAAGTAATGAGTACTTACTCTTAACAATTACGTGATTCAATTGCATATTATCAATGCACAAACGCATCGACCCATCCTTCTTTTTCACAAACAAAATTTCTTCAAGCTTAACCATGCTTCCGCTGCGCCACTCTGATAAAATTATCCCAGAAACACTGCCTTCCCAGTTTAGTTCATAGTTCGGTTCATGCCTGCCCCCTTTTGCCATCCTAGAAGCCTGCCAAGAGCCGCTCATTGTTCAGGTCCTCTGACCTCGGCGTCCACTCCCCGCCCTCATCGGACCAGGTCGTTACAGGTACACTAGCTTTTGCCTGGTTCGAACCCAAACTACACATCCATTGGAGGGTCTCGTTTTGATAGGGACTAACTTACAGAGATATTATCCGCTTTGGCCTATCCCATACTAAGCCTCACGGTTTTATCCTTAGCACATAGGCATGCATTATCTTAGGAGATCATTCATCGTAGTCCATTGCTTACAAAGCTAGTTCATTCTTACGATGTCATCAAAGTCATACATAACTATCACTATCAAGTCCATTTCTAGATCTCATTCCCCTAGGATTATCTCACACATCTCACATGCTAACGTAGATAACAACATGTCTTTCAATGATGGAGAAATACGAAGAGGCATATCTAAAGATTTGTTCTTATTTCTTACAATCATTTATATTTTTCGGACACAAATGAATGTGTGCCACTCATATCAAATAATGCATATACCTTCTTATCCCTCTATCGAAATAGTACCTGAGATAACATTTTCGAAAGCTTCTGCTTCCTCTTGGGTGATCGCATACACCCTTCCTTGTGCTGGTGGCCTCTATGGATTCCTTGGTAGGTTTGGTCCACCAGTACTTTGTTGTACCTATTGCACCGAGCCAACACTCAACTGCAATCTCTCTTGTGGACAATCTTTCTTAAAGTGACCTCTCTGCCCACAGCCAAAACATTTCAATCGATCATTACAGGGTCCTGGTCCATGTTGTCCACCACATCTCTGATAAATATTACTTTGGTAGGGTACTCTCTCTAGAACCGGGCCACTCTTGACTTTTCCAGAATTCCCAAAATTATTCATTTTCTTAGATTCCCAGGGCTATCCTTAATCAGGATAAGGTCTCTTACCCCTTCGAACATCATTAAAGGTCATCTGCCTCTTAGATTTCGATTGCTCTCTCACTAACTCTTGCTCCACCAACTGTGCCCTCTCATAAATCTCATTATAATATCTCATATTCAAAGGCACCAGTTGTTTCTTAATATCAGTCCTCAACCCTTTCAGAAATCTCTTAGCTTTTTCCTCACGATCCTCAATCATTCTGGAAAGATCGTATCCCTTGAAGCTCTCCACCAAAACTTTGCATTTCCCTCCAGTTGGTACTCTGCCAAACTATTTTCTCAGCATCACTACAGTCTAACAACTGGAAAATCTGTTTTATCCCATCAATCCAATGTTCCGCCTCCTCAGGACTTCCCATTCCACCAAACTTAGGTGGCTTCAGCTTCATAAATTGTTCCACCAGTCCTTAAGGGTGACGTTCCACTCCGGGTTGTTGTTGCGCTTGTCTATTCATCAAATTTCCAATATTGGCCAATGCTTGCAAGATATCTTCCATTTGGGATTCAGCCCTTGCAGCAGAGGCTTCAGCCCTCGATGGATGAGCACTTCTAGCTCGCACCATAACTTTCCTGCAGCTTCCAAGCATTTACCTTAGGAATAATCTGTAACTCAATGTCTCCATTTACACGCAACTATAACTATATAAGTAACATAAACATGTTACTGGCACCTAAAAGCAACTCATAATAACTACTAGGGATCTACGAGTAAATGCCCATCACCCGTTATTCAAAGTTACCCAACTATTCCAAAAAAATATCCTATGATGTGCATTGTCATCATATTCTTCAATTTCCAAATGAGGCTCTTTATCACTCCAACTAGACCATAGCTCCGATACCATTAGATGTGGCACCCCTCAACAACCCCGGAACCGTTAGGGTCGCCACTGTTCAATTATCATTCTCTTGTTTGACCTGAAGGTCTATCGATCCTGGGGGTTTACATCTTTTAGATCGGTCCCTGCGCAATTTATATGGCGGAAGCACATCCATCAACTCCCTTCCTTATATTCAGAAAACGATGCACACCTATTAAACATTTTTAGTAAAAACCAAACATTTTTATTTATTTAAACCAGATAGACATCATTCATCGGTACATAAAAATGTCGTAGTTTTCTATACTCGGTTATACTTCAAAAGATGACCAAAATCTCTTCCAACAGTCGTATACTTAAAGTCCATTGATTAGTGGCGGCGTCCAAAAGTTCCTTCCTTTGCTATCCTCCTCCTCACGGTCATATGCAACCACTTGATCTATCTACCGGTGGCAGTGGCAACAGAGGTATCTTATCTAGTCTGAAATGTTAGTCCCCAAACGGGGTGAGTACAACCACTCAGCAATAAAGATCCACCAAACTACACAATGCATCAAATAGAACAATCAAGGTATCATGAATAGAACACATATCATTCATGCATTCGAGCATACCTCACCTTATAGCCATGCATATATCACCATACAACATGCATATACCACCATGCACTTGTACTTATATCATCAAGCAGCCACTCATATCATCCATGCTATCAAGCATACATCACCATGAGATCCATTCACACCTTCATGATTGCATTTTCAATATCAAATAGCATCAATTTACCTTTATAAGTAGATCATGCATCATGCCATATGCATACACCCATGGACATGATTCAATTTCAATTCTTATCTTTCACAAGGATCTCATTATTTTTCATCAAGGGACCAATGTTTGCATCCAACAATTTATCGCTCGCACCCAACTTGGCGTCATCAGGAACCTCCGGGCATGCATCATAATACAACCCCTCACCCTTCGGGCATGTATCATAATACAACCAGGCATCCAGAGGGTATTGTGGCATCCGGAAATTCGACGGCCCTCAAGTATGCAATGGCCATGTTTTCTTTTACCTATTGGACTCGAGCCTTCTCGCCAATTAGCTAAGTTGAAGACCTCGATGTTATACGCGTCGTCACCACCACCCTCCCCTTCAACGGCCACACGAATGGCCCATGCAATTCATATACATGTAGAAATTATGGTCAGCTTTTGGGAGAAGTTGGGCCACGCACGGAGACCATGCGGCCACGAATTGTTGGCCCAAGCTGCCCAAGTTTCCCTTTCATTCGGTCGGCAAATGAGTCAACAAAAGGAAAATTCATTGACTCAGCAGCCACACGAACTTACCGATTGGTGGACAACGCATGAGGAAGGATCGAGCAAGAGAGGACACATCACTTGCATGGACGTGTGAGGTGTCACCATTTCCTGCTACCACCGAATCTCATTTTTATTGACTCTCAAAGTCAACAAATGAAGAAACAAAATGCTCGTACAGGAGAGGAAGAGAGAGAATGAACCGAAACCAGCGAGTGAGAGAGTGAGGTACCAAGCGAAACTTGAGAGAGAAAGAGAGGGTTTGAGCGAGAGAAATTGTGAGTGAACAGCAGAGGAGTGAACGGCCAGAGGAAGAGGAGACCGCCCTCTGCCGTGCGTGTGAGCTGCCGCCGTCGACGCCGCTTGTCTTCGCCGCCGTTAGGCCGCATCGCCAAACCGAACTCCCTAGCTGTTGAAATCTAGGACTTGAGGCAAGTGGATGAAAGTCCATGAATCTATATTATGTGGTGCTGTTATTGTCTAGTTTGGTGCAATACACTTGGAAATATTTGAGTTCTGGAATTAGAATGTTAAATTATGGGTAATCAAAGTAAAGCGGGATCATGAGATTGAGGAATTTCGTTGGTTGTGTGTATATCTTGATCCTGTTGATTTATTGATGAAAGATTGACTCTTAGTAGACTTGTGGAAGCAAGATAGTTACTGTGGAAATGGGAATTTATGGGATTCGCTTAATTCAGTGCAGTTTTATGTGTAATCTTGAAATTTTGAGAAATTTCATGAAGAGTTCTAATATGAATTTGATATCGATTTCTTCATGGAAGTTGTGAGGAATTGCATGAACTAGAGTATATAATTTTATCAGAATTTCTCGGAATCAATACAATGGCTTAATTCTTTGTTAATATGCAGTGCTTCCTGTTGGATTTTATTCTGATATCAAAGAATACTGAACTGAATTGTGTGAACTACTACTCATTATACATAACGAATCTGGCTTAGTGTCTTTAACGAAATATTTTCGTCTAGATCTCAATTATAACGTGTTAAAATTTCAGAATTTTTCATGATCATTTGCTGGTTATTTCGAAGTCTCTACTGAAGGCGTGCATTCTGGTTGTTATACTGTTTTGCTATGAACTGCTCATTTTGTTATAAGAATCATTGTATCTTGAGTTATTATTTGTTATTCACTTGATAGATGCATTGATATTCAGCATATCACATGACATTGGAAAATTTGATAAAGTCTTATAAATCCATGGAACCCATGACGTCATTGCATCAAAATGTATTTGGTAATGAGATGTATATTGTGAGGTGAATGATACCGTCGGAGGTGTGAGCCGACGATGCCCCGGGAGTGTCGAGATGCCCAAGGATCGAGTGAGTCGACGCCGTTGGATGCCCGGAGGCTTGTGCCGGAGGATCCTCGGGAGTTTCGGGATGCCCGGTTGTAGGGATTGTACGTAAATCCGGAGGGAAGGGGCAACCATTTTCATGGCGAGCCTGGATATACCTCGTGATGCCGGTTGGGGTGCGAGATGCCCGGGGTGTGACGGAACACGCTCTGGATGCCCGGAGGTTTGTGCCGGAGAGTCTCGCGATGCCAGGTTGGGTGCGAAAGCCCGGAGGGATGCAAACATTGGTCCCCGGGGAATGAAACTTTTCTTTGAACGTTAAAACCGGTGCATTAAAGGAGTGCATGTGTGTGCATGTGGCATGATATGAGAGTTTGTTTGTGAAATTGAGTGAGTTTCACCCGGCACTGAAAATATGTTTGTTGTGGCATTGAATTGTTGTTATGAACGTGGTGCAAGTAAAATAGACCCTTGATGGCATGCATATATATAAATGATAAGTGTGTTTTGCATGCATCTGGATGATTATAGTTTCTACATAATATAGTGTAATGGATCTTTTATTGCTGAGTGATTGTACTCACCCCTCTTGGGGATTAACATTTCAGACTAAACGAAAATGCCGCTGCTACCTGTGACTCCTGGCATGTTTTACGGACTCCTGATTGACTTACAATGGGAGTGGACCGAGCACCGTTATCCTGGGGTGCACGGGTTGGTATTCGAACGCGTGAGGATCTTTCTGACTTTTGAGATAGGCCTCTCTGTCGGGCCTATTCACCAGGAGTACACATTAGTTCTTGTCCGTATGGATGGCCGCCTTATGAGGGTGCTACCACCACCGCCGGCCAACGGACCTGACTGGATATGATCTGGAGTCGGGGGTAGCAGGAGATGCATTTTTGGGATGCCGACACCTGGGTGATGGACAGATGCAGATGATATCCAAGGATAGAAGTTGGTTTTCTTTTGGGTAATCGCCAGGCACAAAAAGACCTCGGCGTTTTGTTGTACCAACTATCATAGTCCATCCCTTATATAAATAAAAGTGTTCGGCCTAAATTATGAAAGTTTTAGTATGGTGTGTATCACTTTATATTTTGATGAAAGGTAGTTGAATTATGCTTCCGCCATATTATTTGCGCAGGGACCGGTAAAGAAAACAAATGAAAACCCCCAGGTATTATAAGTTATGTTAAAATTTCTTTGGTATCAGAGTATTATGCTGCAAGAGAATGTAACTGTGGCGACCCTAACGGATCGGGGGCCGTTTCGGGGGTGCCACAGGTATCGACTCATTTGAACCTCTGGGCATCTCGCACCCCACCTAGCATCACAAGGAATCCCCCCGGCACACACCTTCGGGCATCTCGAAACTCCCGAGGACATCCGGCACACACACTCCGGGCAGCCGGCACCCACACTCCGGGCATCCCAACACTCCCGGGGCATCGTCAGCTCACACCTCTGACGATCTCGTTATTATCACAATATATAATCTCATATATGTCTCATTTTCATCATGGCATTTGATGCAACAATATCAAAGATCTAAACCATCTTTTGATGTCACATGATATGCCAAATATCACCATATATGCAGCATATATAACCACTCAAGACATCATATTTCGTAGGGCAGTCTATTTATTCTTGAAAATACAGCAAATTTCGGATAATGCAGAATGCACTTCTTAAATAAAAATTCTGGAAACATTAGTAAACGATTTAAATAAATTCTGAAAATTTAACACGATGTAAACGAGATCTAGAGGAAGATATTTCATGAAAAACACCATGTCAAGAAGGTTCCACATCAATCACATAGATCCATCCATCACAGCAAAAGAAATTCCAGCACCACTTTTGCACAGTTTTGGAAATAATTTCGATTAAGCCCTTAAATGAACTCCGAAAATTCTGATATTTTGATATGTTATATTGAGATGTAAAGGTAAAACTATCATGAAGAAATAAAAATTTAATTCCTTCTGGATTAAAAGTTATAGTTTTTATAACTCTTCCTATTTCTCGGTTCACTGTCCAGATTCATCATTTTCAAAGAAAATCGTTTTCCCCGATCATCACTTGTCCGTTTATCCTAAAATTTTAGTATGTTGCTCCTCAAGATGTCTCCTACAACTCTCATCAAGAATATGAGATCAACTTCGGACTGGATAATTTCACAAAATTCACGGAATCACAACAGATCGACATAACAGTTTCCAGATCTAGCTTCATCAAAGAAAAATGATTTCATTGACCTATGCTTGTCCGTTTCCTTTCAAATGTTGATAGGTTATTCTCCAAGAGGTCCTTCACAATTTTCATCAGGAAGTCGAAGTCATATTCCAACTAGAACATCGCATGCAACTCACGAAATCACCAAATGTCGACATAACAGTTTCCAGATCTAGTTTCTTCAAAAGGAAAATCATTTCACCAACCAATATTTCTCTGTTTCATCTCAATTTTGACTATGTTAATCTTCAAGAAGTCCTCTACAACTTTCATCAAGAAGCCAAAGTTAGATTCCAACTAGAACATCGGATGCAACTCACGAAATCATCAAAGGTCGGACTGTTTTTTTTTTTTCCAGAAACAGAATACTAAGCTAGAACATAACTCCTATAACTTTGAAATTTCACACTTTATCCACATCCGAGATTCCCCATTCATCACAAACAAAACACAGCAAGCAAGGGATAGATCAATGGACTGTACTTGCCTCTTGCCTCTAATTCCTTAGCTTAACAGCAAGCAAAACCGAAAGCTTGGGCTTAGCTCAATGGCGACAAAGACCGGCGGCAACGGTGGTGGTAACCCGAGCATGGCAGAGGGCGGTCCTTCTTTCCTCTTTTCGTTTTGCTGTTTGCCCTCTTGCACGAACTCTCTCTCTCTCTCACTCGCCGCTGCTTACTCTCTCTCTCCCTCAGTTTCCGCTCGGTTGATTTCTCTCTCTCACTCGGTGCTGGTTTCGTGAGTTCACAAAAGGGAAAAATTCCGGCGTTGCACGAGCGAAGGGCTGCTGTTGAAGACGTGGCTGCCCACTAGATCACTCGGCCACCACCTGGAATCCCATGCAATCGAACGTGTCCCTCCGTGCGCCCATGTGCTTCATTGCTGTCCAAGGGCGATGAATAAACGTGGCATCACTTGAGGTGGTCAAAGTCTTCTATTATCGCATGGTTTTTTTTTTTTTTTTTTTTTTTTACGTGGCTGCCATTCGGTTCCTTCAGGTCAACAATTCTCCATTTGTTGACCATCGTGGACGTGGGCTGCATGGCCGAATTTCCTTCATTTGACTCATTAAAAATCAGTGCATTAAAGTCCAAATCCTCTTTTTATTTCACATACAGTCAAGTGGCATAGTTGTGTAATGTCATTGGAACAAATATGCACGGGTCAGCGGGGTCGAATGTGGTGTCGACGACGAAGTCCGATACTAATTTCGTCAATCCACGATGTGTCGTTATTTTTGTAAGGTCGGCAAAATTATAGTTGAGGTTGGTCTCACCAATGATCTTAAATAAAAGGGATTTCGACGACCAGGCCAATACTAAGCGTGACATATCGGTCCAACGATGAAAATAAACGGTGTCCGTAAATGATACCGATGACATAATCCGACGATACTTCCGTCGGCCAGTCACAGACCGTCGAATATCCGAGGGTTGTCAAAATTTTTGAATGCCACATCAACATCCACAACAAAAGCTTTATCACAAACAATAAACTGAATGCAATTCTAATCAAGGAAAGACAGATTTGAGTAGAATTATTTTGTCAATTTTGATTAAGCCATAGCCGTCTCAACACAGAACTTCTCAAGTTGAAGAAAGGCCAACTTTTCCCTTAAGTTAACTTTTATCGAATCCAAAAATTCAAAATCTACTGTTTGAGGGTTTATCACCCCTCTGTTCAGCATTTGGACATAAAACCTTTTATGCTCCTTGGAACGAAACAGTTCCATTCTCTCACTAGGGACATATGCAGCCACGCCCATCATGGGTTGAAAATTGAAAACATCCGCTCATCATCATCCTTATTTTCAGGCTGATTCTCATAACTAAATCTAGGATCAGAAGAAAAATGAAAAAATCTTTTTCTACCTATCCTTTCGGCGCCACTTCTATTCTCTCCATGGCTCTTAAGAGTAGAGTTTCATTCCCATGCCCATGGCTTTTTTAGAAAACTAGTAATAAAGGACATTGGAGTACCACCCTGTTTCAGATAACCATTGTCGCGACCTCTTTTTTTCGTTCGGGGGAAAAAGAATAAGGTTTAAGGGTATTTGCCTAAAGAGGCGGACCAACGGCCCTAAATTAGGCGCGGGCTCTCCTAAGCCCATACCTCGCGCGACATTGATTTTGAATTTTAGTTCTTAACAACCTATGTATTTTTAGGAGTCGCCACTAGTCTATTGGGGTCGGCTAAAAACCAATCAAGATGTGGGAGTGTCGTCTCGATTCTTACGCAACTAGAGATTTCTATGACTGGGGACTTGTTTATGCCAATGTTTCTATGAGCACCCTTGCAGTACCATTAACTTGGAATGTTATTTATCTAAATGGCCACACAATCTTAATTACCAATTATAATCCTTATAAAACCGCTAAGCGTTCATGCAAATGTTTTTGAAGGTTTGTTTGCCTTAATGTCTAGACTAATCCTAACATAATTTAGAAGAGAAATTTACATTCAAATTATGGAAAAACGGCGCGTAAGTAAGCATCCAAGAAATTGAAATGACTTGAAAATAAATGCGGAAAAGGAAAACCCGATACAAGTCGGGAAAATATTATTACATGGCCTTGTTTTCATGCCCTGGAATAGGACCCCCATGAGCGAAATGAGAATTCAAATATGCATGAAATTACTTTAAATAATTTTAATCTACGCAAAATGAATTCTTTACAAAAATGGTTATAAAATACCAAAATAGCATTAACTTAGGAAAATGACCTTTTAAAATTAGGAAAATTTCATATATGTCATTTCTATCCTAATTTGATGCTATCTAACATTTTTTTTATTTTTTTATTTTTTGAAATTTTCATATTTTCTCTTTTTTTAATTATAAAAAATAATAATAATAATTCCTTAAACCGATCTATGCTAACATGGAGTAACACAGCACATGAATATCACAGTAATCAAGCTCAAATCAACCGTTTCAAGATCGAAACTTAGTTTGGGCATTTCGTCGAACACTTGGTGTGCATTAAACTAGCCCAATTAGCTTTTCGAGCCATGCTTGTGGCCTTCAATCTCCACCCATGAGCAATCTTGTGTGGAACTAAAGTATCAAGATTATATTACCATATACGAATAGCAAGATTAGATAGAAATCATAACTTAAAACACACAAGAACCAAGCTGAAATCGTCCTCCAATATGTAGGTTTGAGTTGATTTTGCAAATTTGGGTTTGAACCCAAGTCAAGCAAACAAGTTGTATGCCCATATTCAAACCCCGACACTCATCACATGCAAGATCTATGGTAAACATTACTTGATTCGGGTGAAAGTATGTAACATGGACTTTCAAATGCAACAAACATCACTGAGAATGATCAATTGAACACATCGAAATGACCTCTTCAAGAAGCATCTATGCATGGCCATGAATCAATATGGAGGGGCTTGTTTTTTGGCTCAAGTCATGGACGATTTCATGGTTTACCTGGGGGTTTAGAGACCAAACCAAGCTGACCTATGCATAATTTGTACTCCCATATGACATTCATCAAGTTCATGAAGATAGAAAAGGCATGCAAAGGGGAGTAGCAAGTCAAGCATATACGGCTCTTGGAGAGGTTTCAAACACTTAGAAAAATTTCGGCCTCAGAAATCAGTTTTCCGGATTGGTTTTCCTCCTTATTTTCATGATCAAAACATGATCAAACTCAAAAATAAGTACATCTAGGATGCTTACCTTGCTTCCTAGTTTCCTTTTCAAGTGGTTCTTGGCCGATGAAACCGATAAATTATCCTCGGGGGCCTGTGCAAGTTGGCTTCTTCAACTGGAAATGAGATCTGTAGAAAAAAGAACTAATAACGAAGGTTTTCGTTGACCTCTAAAATTAGACTTCAAGATGTCTTTTGTTGGAAAAATTGACACTAAGACAAACTAAATTTAATCTAGTTTTGGTTAAAAGTCAAGATTTTCCTCATTTGTCTCTCAAATTTCTCAAAAACACTGGCTTTCCCTCACTCATGACCAATCGGGCTCAACACCTAAGAAAAATTTCCAGTGTTTCTTGGCCCGCCAGGAGGGTTACTTTTGGGGGGCTTTAGGAGACCTTCCTGAACTCCATTTTGAACGTGCAACCTATGGATGGAAATATCATTGAGTGAAGTTTAACTCTCTAGTTGAAGGTTTTTGCCAATTTTGGCCACAGGTATGTGAAAATCTCGCGTTTCTCTCTCCAGGTCGGTCTGGAATTTCTTGGTTTGCTTTTCTAGAGTTGCTTCTGAGGGCTTCTTTTGGGGACAACCATGAGCTCTCTCCTCTCCCTCTCGTCTCCTCCCTTGAAATACCTTCCTTCCGTGATCTTATCTCCTCAATTAAAGTATTTTTGGTTTGTATTTTGTCCACCTACCAAGCTTTTCAACAGGGCTACTTTACCCACTCTCTGACTTAGTCAATTTTTCCACTTTTGCAGCTGTTGAGTATCCTGATTTGGTGCGATTTTCCCGTGCCTTTAGTGGTTTATCTATTACCAATGTTTGTCCACTTGCAATACTAATCATGGTCTTCCATCATGTGCAAAGATCAGGCTGGTGGGCAGGTGAGGAGGATATAGTGGGGCCACCAAGTTGCTTACTCAGCAACTCTGAAATCTGACCAACTTGTGGACTGAGATTTGTAAGTTGGTTTGGGTGCTTTAATCCATCAATTTAGTGCAATTTTTAATCAATTATGCATAGTAGTTTAAGATCCCGACCAGATTTTGCAATTTTTCCCACCCAATTTTGCTAGAAAGTCCCTCAAAGTTGGCAATTTTCTTATCCGAAAATACCCAATTCAATACAAATTTGGTCTTTTTGGCTCGATTTGACTGATTTAACTTGGCCCAAATTCAATTTGAACTTAATTGGTGACCAAGATGATGATTTATGGGCTCGGGTGCAAATTTTACAAAATTTGCGAATTGGTCCCTCAACTTTTGGAAATTGCATTTTGGCCCCAATTTGCCATTTGAATTCAAATCTAACGTCCTAGGCTTGGCTAGCCACATTTAGACTATTGGCCCCAACTTTTTTTCTTTTCTTTTTTTAATCGTTATTTTTTTTATATTTTTATTTTTATTTTTTTAAAGTAAAAACATCTTCCATTTAAAAAAAAAAACTTTACTAAATACCTAGATAATCTATATGCAATAATTTGACATGAAATATTTTTTTGTGGAAAAACAAGTTCCAATTTTTTTGAAAATGATTTTTTGGCAAAAATTTAGGTGTCGACCACCATAAAGCTTGTAAAGAACCTAGGGTGTCAAGACTCTAAGAGGAACAACATCTTGTTCAAGTTCTTCCTCTAAAAGGTTGACAAGGAGAGTCTTGAGGAGAGTCTTCACCAGTAAGATCAAAATGAGTCGGTGTGACACCCCTTGACGGCCCCCGATCCGATTTAGGTCGCCACAGTTCGCTTACCTTTCACTTTCCTTATTAACATATCACTCTGATACCGTTTCTATTGTAGCGGGTCCATACAACCATGGGGGTTTACATCTTTTATTAACGGTCCCTTGCGCAATTTACATAACAGAAGCATATCCATCAATTCCCTTCCCTACATTCAGAAATTGATGCACACCAACTAAACATTTATAGGTAAAAGCCATACACTTTTGTTTACATAACTTGATGGACATCATTAGTCGATACATCAAAATGCCATAGTCTTTCTATACTTGGCTATATTTCAAAAGATGACCGACATCTCCTCCAACAGTCGTATACTTTAGAGTCCATCGATTAGTGTCGGCGTCCAAAAGTTCCCTCCTTTGCTATCCTCCTCCTAACGGTCATATCCAACCGCTCAATCCATCTACTAATCTGAAATGTTGGTCCCCAAAAGGGGTGAGTACAACCACTCAGCAGATAGGGAAATCCAATAACAACTCAATGCATCAGGCAAATCATACATGCATTGCAAGCGTTACTTACCTTGAAGCCATGCGCATTACTATCATGCATCATCATACCAATTCATAACACATTCATGTGTATCATCATTGTAACATACATGTCATGGAATCATTACATCATACATGACATCATCATCATAGCATCATTTCATCATACATGTCTTCGAGCCATATCATATATCATCATCATTAACATTATCATGCATATCATCATGCATATCATGTCATGGGTGATCATCATATCACATCACATATCATCATCATCATCATCATCATCATCATCATGCATATCATATCATGGGTGATCATCATATCACATCACATATCATCATCATCATCATCATCATCATCATCATGCATTTCATCATGCATATCATGATTTAATTTCCACTTTTAGCTTTTAATTTGATCACCACATCACCCATTTCTCAATTCATCAATTTCATCATCCCTTCGGGCAAAGACCTTCGACAGGGTTCCCAGCATTCCAGCCATCCCATGGCCACCGGGCTTTTGGCCCCCCACATTCCGGGCATCTCGCATCCCAACTAGCATCACGAGGCATTCCCTTCGGGCAGAAACCTCCGACAGGGCTTCCGGCCTTTACCCTTCTAGCCAGGCATCTCGCACCCCAATCCTGGCATTGCGAGGCATTCCTTTCGGGCAAAAACCTCCGACAAGGCTTCCGGAATTATGTACCGACATACCACCAGGCCTCCCCTGGAATTACGTACCGTATACCACCGGGCATCCCGACACTCCCGCGGAATCTATGGAATTATGCCACTAGGCCACCGAGCATCATCATCCACCACAACCACTTCCTCACTTATCATTATCCACATTTACCATTATTTTGATCTCAATTTAACATGGCATATGATTCACACATGCATCACAATTCATGGCCATACATACACCAATGTCTTATCATACATGCAAAAATGCATAATTATTTATTAATAAATTCAATGGAATTTATGGCAAATAAAATAATCCATTTTATTTTATTTTATTTTTATTTATTTTTATTATCATATTTATTTATTTCCATAAATAAATATTAAATTCAATATCTATGATTTTCCCAAAATCATAAAATTTTAACAATCATTAATCAAACCAATAGAATGACAATTGCATGCAAAATTCATGGCCAACTTGAATTTCACACAATTTCACAATTTCCACTAAATAGCACATAATATTCGGATAATGACCAGAATGCACAGTTTCTGAATAAATTCGATTAAAATATCCATAAGGCCTTCAAAAATTACCATATTTTACAGAGTGATAGCCAAGACATTTTCGCACAACTTTTATGCAGAACTCCAAGCCAAATTCGTTTTAGATTATTTTACACGACCTCACGAAGCTTCTGGAACCACTACCGCATCGTCCAGAATACACATCTCCGAAATATTAAGATTTCACCCATCTATTCTCTTTCGTTTCCAATGAAATTTAGATATGTTATAAATCAAGGTATTCTCTACAAGTTTCATCAAGAGATCTAGGTCAAATAACCAAATTATGGTCACCATTTAAGTCCATGAAATCTCTGGTGTCTCGGAACACATCACCAGAATCATCGTCTCCAAGATCTAGCCGATTTACTAGGCTATACTTGTTCATTTCACTTCAAATTTTATTATGTTGTAGTTTAAGATGTTACCTACAACTTTTTATGAAGACATCGAAGTGAGATTATCAACAAAAACCAACATGCAACCATGAATCCAGCAAGAGGTCAGTAAAAACTCTCCAGATCTGAGGTCTCCGTATAACAAGACTTTAACCCCTCAAATCTCCATAATTTTTCCCTAAATTTGAGTATGTTGTAGTTCAAGATGTTAGCTACAACTCTCATGAAGAAATCGAAGCCAAAATCGGACTCTAAAGACACATTCAAGCTCAAACAACATTCTGACTCACAAGATCCGAGCAAAAACAGTCATGCATTCCAAGCATAAGCCAACCACACCTCGGTTTTTCTTACTTAAACACCCAAAATCTAACAAACAACCAATATACAAACATGCAAGAGAAGTTAGAGGACTCCACTTGCCTCTAAGACCAAGCAAACACGACCACACGGATGGCACACCGGCGACGGACGAACGGCGTGCAGGCGGCGACGGTTCCTTCTCCTCCTCTCTCGGCGTCTCTCTCGCATCTCACTCTCTCTCTCGCAACTCTCTTTGGACGACAGCCCCTCACCATCAGCCACTCTCTCTCTCTCCCTCTCTCTCTCTCTCTTTTTGGTGGCTTATATATTGCATGCTTTCTTAATTTGCATGAGGGACAAGTGTTCTCATGAGGAGAACAAGTGGCAACAAGGAGAGGACAAGTGTTGGATGACATGCAAGGTTAATGGGCCTTCTTCTTGGGCCAACCTTGGGCCATCAAATGGGCTGGTCGACCACTCCTTTTTGGGCCTCTATTGGGCCGGCCATCTTGGCCCATTAAAGGCTTAAGCTATTGGGCCTAAGGCCCAACCCAATTAAAAATCAATTTTACCCCTTTCTTATTCTTTCTTTTAAGAATTAAATTACTAAATTCCACATGGCCAAAGTCTTGTGACAATTTACTTATAGGAATTTAATTAATGAGGTGCCTAGCCAAGCATAGATTATTAATTTATCCTATAGTCCTAAATTCAAAATTCATAAACACAAGCACAATAACACATAGCCTTAAGAAAACTAATGGCTAACACATAGACCATAGGTAATTTCATTACCTAATTATAGGCTTTAATTTCTCTAGAGGATGACTTGAATTTTGGGATGCCACGGTCGGCCCTTCTAGCACATTCTCGAGGCCCCTAACTTGCGATCCAAGAAGATTTCCTTTGGTGCGACATGGATGCAGACTTTGAAGATTTCGTAGACATGTTCGAGTGAAGAAAAGTTCAAAATTTGTAGAGAAGTTTAGAGAGTAAAAAATGAGAGTGAGAGAGAATCGGTATTCTAGGGTTCTGAAAAGATGTGCTTGAAAGAAATACTATAAAGTATTTAAAGAAGTTGAAAGGTCACAACGAAAGGGGGTATACAAAACGTCACAAGGAAAAAATGCATTTTCAAAACAATTTTTAAAAAGGTAACTGCTAAAAATTTAAAATCCGAAAATTACCACTAAAATAGTAAAAATAAAATAGGCAAGCGATGAATCAGATAATCATTCCTTTTCATACCAAAAATTAAAATACCTAAATTCGAGAGATTATCAGCTGAAGCGGCTTCTCGAAATTCTGAGTCTGACCAACTTCAGACTTTAACCGATAGGAGAGATAATATTCAACTTGCTGCGAATAGACTCAAATAAGTTTTTCTCCAATGGTTTTGTGAAGATGTTTGCCAGCTGATTCTTTGAATCAATAAAATGAACCATAATCTCACCATTCTAGACATGATCCCTTATAAAATTGTGTCAAATCTCTATATGCTTCGCCCTTGAATGAAGAATGGGGTTTATAGTAAGATTGATAGCACTTGTGTTGTCGCATTTAATCTCTGTCTAGGATTCTTCTATTCCAAAGTCTCTTAGTTATTGTCTTATCCAAAGAATTTGAGAACAACAACTTCCAAGAGCAACATATTCTGCTTCTGCTGTTGATAAAACCACCGTACCTTGTTTCCTTTGAAAACCAAGATACCAACATTTGTCCCAACAGTTGACAAGTGCCAGATGTGCTCTTCTAGTCAATTCTACAATCGGCTAGATCAGCGTCAGAATAATCAAGAAGAGTAAATTCTCATTCTTTTGGATACCGTAGACCTAGCTTTGGAAAAGTTGCGACATATTTCATGATGCGTTTGACAGCACTAAGATGAGATTCCTTTGGATTAGACTAAAATCTAGCACAGATGCACACACTGAATAAAATATCAGGTCTAGAGGTAGTTAAAGAAGAGAGCCGATCATGCTTCTATATAGTTTCTAATCTACTTTCTTTCCTCCTTCATCCTTGTCTAGTTTTGATGAACTCAACATATGAGTTTCTATCCTCTTGCAATTCTCCAATTCAAATTTCTTGATGAGATCTTTGGCATATTTCTCATGTGAATGAATATATTTTTCTTTGATTGTCTGACTTGCAATCACAGAAAGAAAATCAATTCACCTATCATGCTCATTTCGAATTCATCCTGCATAGGTCTTGAAAATTTATTGCAAAGACTTTTGTTAGGAGAACTAAAGATTATATCATCTACATAAATTTGTACAAGTAGAAAATATTTTCCTTCCCTTTTTATAAACATAGTAGTATCAACCTTCCCTTTTTCAAAACCATTCTAAGTTAGAAACTTACTAAACCTTTCATACCAGGCTCATGGAGCCTGCTTTAGACCATACAATAGCTTTTTCAATCTGTAGACTGAGTTTGGTTTTCTTGGATCTTCAAATCTTGGTGGTTGTTCCACATAGACTTCTTCTTGAATGAATCCATTCAGGAATGCACTTTTGACATCCATTTGGAATAACTTGAAATTTTCGAAACAAGCAAAAGCAAGCAATAATCTAATACTTCTAACCTTGCTACAGGTGCATAGGTCTCGTCATAGTCAATCCCTTCCTCTTGTGTGTATCCTTTCGTCACAAGTCTTGCTTTATTTCTGACCATTTTTCCTTTCTCATCCATCTTGTTTTTGAAAACCCATTTCGTTCCAATAACAGATTTTCCTTTGGGTTTTGGAATCAGCTCCCATACATCATTGATGCTGAATTGTCTGAGTTCTTCATGCATAGCTTCTATCTAGCTTTCATCAGACAATGCTTCTTCTACTTCTTTTGGTTCTATTTAAAAAACAAGTACTAAAGCACTAGAGTCTTCTCTTTCTTTGGATCTAATGCAAACTCATTCATCAATGTTGCCAATGATGAGTTCTTTGGGATGACTTGACTTGTGCTTCTAGTTGCTATTTGGCCTGAAAGTCTATTGATCCTCTGTTCCATTTGAATCTTCTTGTTCGGCTTGTTGCTATACTCCAAAAGTCTGAACTTTGCTGGGGGAGACAGACTTTGTTAAGTCTAAAACTGGTTTAGACTCTTCAAGTTGAACTTGTTCTGGTTGAATCTGTATATTTTCCTGAAATCTTACATTCATAGATTCTTCCATAGATTGAGTCTTATTGTTAAAGACCTTGTAAGCTTTGCTTGAAATTGAATAGTCAAGAAAAATTCCTTCGTCTGATTTTTCTTTAAACTTTCCAGATCGATCATTCACATTCTTCAAAATAAATCTTTTACAGCCAAAGACATGAAATTATGAAACATTTGGCTTCTTCCCTTGATATACTTCATAGGGAGTCTTCTATAAGATATGCCTTAAAAACTCCCTGTTGATAATATAACATGTAGTAAAAACTGCTTCTGCCCCAAAGCGAGAAGGCATTTTGCTTTCTATCAAAAGAGTTTTGGCCATCTCCTGTAGAGATCTGTTTTTCCTTTCCACGACCCCATTTTGTTCTAGAGTATATGGATTGGAGAAAACGTGCTGAAAACTAGATTTATTACAAAAGTCTGTAAAATCTTGATTTTCAAATTTACCTCAATGATCTCTCATTATGCTTGAAATTGCATAACCTTTCTCGTTCTGAACTTTCTTGGCAAAGTTTGAGAAGTATGCAAAAGTCTCAGACTTATTGGCTGAAAAGAACACCCAAGTGAAATGAGAAAAATCATCCATGATTACTAGACAATATTTCTTACCACCAAGACTCTAAGTTCTTGTTGGCCCAATGAGATCCATATGAAAAAAATGCAACACTCGACTGGTAAAAACCTGATTTACTGGTTTAAAAGGACTTCTAACTTGTTTTCTCCCAATACATAGGGAGTGCATAACTCGGTCTTTTGATAACCTAGATTAGGAAGCCCTCGAACCAGCGTCTTAGAAGAAATCTTGGCAATCTGCTTCATATTTACGTGACTGAGCTTTCGATGCTAAAGACTTGCTTCATCTTGAATGGAAATAAGACACTGTGAACTCTTTGGATTTACATCTAGAAAGTATATATTGCCATGCCTTCGCCTAGTAAAGGATTGAGAGAAGTCCTGACTAATTACAGAACAAATGCCTTCTTGGAAGTTTATTTTGAAACTAGTATCACAAAGATGACTTATGCTCAGAAGATTGCAATTTAAACCTTTCACCAGGGAAACATTGTTGATAGTCAGACTTCCAATCTTCACAGTTCCACAACCTATAATCTTTCATTTAGTATTTCCTTCAAAAGAAACTTTTCCTCCTTTTAACCTGTCAAGATTTTCAAAATAGCCTGTGTCTCCTGTCATATGACTCAAATAACCACTATCCAAATACCATTTGATTTTTTTATTTTTTTTTATAGTGACCTGCAATTAGAAGAAAAACTCAAACTTTCTTTGGTACTTAGATTTTCTTGGGTCTAGGAGTGTTAGTATTAAAAACAGTTATTGCCCAATCTTTGTTAACAAGTCTCCAAACCTTGGGACAATCCTTTTCGAAATGTTCTGAGCTGTTACACTTAGAACATTTGAGAGCACTTCGGCCAACATATTTTACAAAAACTGTGAAAATTACTTTTGTAAAATGTTTTTGCAGGTTTTTGTTTAAGCCTCTCTTTTACTTTAGGAAAATCAATTAAAGAAATGGTCTCATTACTAATACCCGGTCCAGACTTTTTAAAATAGGGTATTTGAGCTGTAAGATTTTTCTCTAATTTTTCCGATCCATTTGAAAACCTTTTTGAAATATTTGAAATCTCCTTTTTTAAAACAACATTTTCTTTTGAGAGAGAATCAAAATTTTGCTTCAAATCATCAAAACTTCTTTTCAAATTTTCAAACTTTTCTTTCAGAAACTTCTTGTTGCCTCGAGCTTAGAATTCTCCTTCTTCGCCCGAGATCCTTTTAAGAGAGGATTTAAGATTGAGACAAAGTTCATCTATATACATAGAGACTTTAACATGAATTTCAAAGTTACTAACATCAATTTCTTTGTCAGAGACTGAATCAATGTTCGTCTCTAATTCTGAGTCTGACTCTGAGTGAGCCATTAGACATATGTTTGCGAATTCTTCTTCGCTTTCTTCACATTCGGTGTCACTTCAAGTTTCTACTTTGAGAGCCTTTTTGTATTTTGCAGTCTTCCCTTTCTTCTTTTTCAACACGGGACAATTTGGTCTAATATACCATTTTTTCTTACATTCGAAACATATTACATCCCTATTATTTCCAGCTTCTTCTGTAGGTTTCTTCTGGAATGCGAGCATTGCTTCTTCCAATTGAACATTCAACCTTTTTTGTTTAGTCTTCTGAATTTCTTTATCATAAGGGCAAGTTCTTCATCATCCATATCCTCTTCCGAATTGTATCATCATAATCAATATTAGATTTAAAAGCAATTGATTCCTTACCTTTTGGATCTTCCTCATCATTGATATGCTCCACTTCGTAGGACTGAAGTGTGCTTATTAGTTCATCTACTGATAGAGGCATAATCCTTTCAATCTCTCTGATTGAGGTCTTCACATGATTTCAATTCTTTGAAAGTCCACGCAGTAGTTTGTTGACTTTCATTGGTCCAGAAATTGGTTGGCCTTGATAAGTCAGGCCATGCACAATCTCTGTAGAGCGACTAAACATATCAGAGATAGATTCTCCAGATTTCATTATGAATGTTTCATATTGTCCAAGCATAATGTTTATTTCTATTTCCTTCACACGGTTAGTCCCTTCATAGATAACATAAAGTCTATCCCAAATTTCTTTTACTATTTCACAAGAAGAAATTCAATTATATTCTATGGGAGACTAAACACAGTATAAAGAGTAAATTACTTTAGCATCAAGAGCTTGTCTCGTGGTAATTTCAACTTGAGTTGATTCATCAACATCGATCACTTCTTTCCCTCTGTCTAAAGCTAATGTTGCTTTAGGATTGATTCCTTTTTCAGCAACATCCCACTCCAAGGGATCTCTGGATTTGAGAAATGCCTTCATCTTGTTTTTCCACACGTTGTACTCATTTCCATCGAAATAAGGCGGTCTAGTGTTGCTTTGTCCCTCAACCAATCCTGGAGTTAGAATACTAGCCATAGAAGATCTTTAACTTTAGAAGTAAAAACACTTCAACAAAGTAAGCACACAAGCTTTGATACCAATTGAACGGGCTAGTAGAATACCTAGAGAGGGGTGAATAGGTGTAAAAACATATTTTAACAACTATTTCAAAACACATTAGTATATTGCAGCAAATAAAGTAAAAGGAGTTCAAGGAAGAGAAAAATGAACACAAGGTTTATAGTGGTTCGGTTTAGATCAAGCCTACGTCCACTTTCCCATGCCGACAGCCTTCTGACTGGTTTCCACTATGAATCGAAAAAAAATGTTATAGCACTGTGATCTTGAATATTCGGTGAGATGTCTATGTTGTTCTCACAAGATCACTTTCTAGAGTTTCTCACTTTCGAATACAAGCTTAAGCACTAAAAGATGAAGGACAAGAGAATTAGAAGCTTCAGACTTTAGAATTATTCTTTCACGCTCTCTTCGAATGACTTGAAAAATCCCCTTAAATAGTCCTCCATGCCTTATCTACCGTTGGCACTTTCTAGAAGAATTTTTCTAATCAACCTGTTGGATGGAATCAATCAAGGAGATCTCGAGCAGTTTGAAGATTAAGATGAAAGCCCGTCAATCCTGTTTGCCTATACAATCAGGATCTTGGTTTCCATAAGTAGATTCTTTCCAAATAAGCTTGCCTTCCAAAAATGATTTGCTTCTTCGAAATTGATTCTAATTGATATAACCAACATGGTAAGTGATATTTCCAACTAGAAAGCCTGATATGTCTTGTACGTTATGAAACCTTAAAGAAAATAATCATCAGTTTGATTAAGTCTTCATTCTTGCGTTCAGTTTGAAGCTTGTTAGAGTGGGCAGACTTCTGATGTAAGATTGACTTTGACACAGAAGTCTAGCAATCTTCAGAATAGAACTTAGATAAGTTTTGTCAGCTTCAAAACAACATAAGAGTTTTCTCCAACAATTTTCACGTACTAACCATTTTCATTACATCTCAAGCATGATATTTCACATCATGATAGTCATTTGTATGGCTCGGATTTGAATTCAAGAGATTTTGGTGAACCCGATTATTCTAACTCAGAGAATGAGGATGATCCTCCTACTACCGAGCAACCAATCACCGTGAATTTAGGAAATTCAAAATATCCTAAAGAAACCAAGATTGGGGTAGGTCTCTCTCAAATGGATACCGGTAGATTAATTGAGCCTTTGAGAGAATACCATGATGTTTTCACTTGGTCTTATGAAGATATGCCGGGTTTAAATCCTGAGATCGTGGAACATGCGTTACCACTTGATCATAATATTTTTCCCAAGAAATAGAAGCTAAGAAGGATGGAACCTAAGTTGTCTATGAAAATTAAATAGGAAGTTCTGAAACTCCTAAATGTTGGTTTCATCGAAGTCACCCATTATGCGGATTGGATTGCCAATATAGTCCTAGTTATGAAGAAGGATGGACGAGTCCGAGTGTACATTGATTATCGTGACCTGAATAAGGCAAGCCTTAAAGATGATTTTTCTTTGCCACATATCGATATCTTAGTTGGCAATACAGCTGGCTTTGAGTTATTCTCCTTCATGGACAAATTCTCTGACTACAACCAAATTTTGATGACAGAGGAAGACAAGACTAAAACGTCTTTCATCACTCTATGGGGAATATTTTGCTACAAAGTTATATCCTTTGGCTTGAAGAATGCTAATGCAACCTATCAAAGAGCTATAGTGGCATTATTCCATGACATGATGCATAAGGAGATTGAAATCTATGTCGATGATATGATTGCAAAGTCAAGACAAAGTGAAGGCCATGTTGAAGTCTAAAAAAACTATTCAATCGATTGAGGAAGTTTAAGCTGAGGCTTAACCCTGCAAAATGCATATTTAGGGCAAAGTCTTGGAAGCTTCTTGAATCTATGGTTAGTAATAAAGGTATTGAGATGGATCCTTCTAAGGTGAAGGCAATATGCGATCTAAAACCCCCCTCTACTAATAAGGAAGTCCGAACCCTACTAGAAAGATTAAATTATGTCGTGAGATTCATCTCCCAACTATCAGAAACTACTAAGCCATTCTTCAAGCGATATCTTTCGCAATCCCCTATATTGGTACCACCCATTCAAGACATGCCTCTAATCTTGGTGCAAAAAGGACGAAAAGATGGGATAAAGCATGCCATATACTACCTCAGTAAGAAGTTTACTACCTTCGAGATCTAATATCCCAAAGTGGAAAAAACTTGTGTGGCCCTGATTTAGTTATTAAACTGGTTGAAATAATATAGTCTTCACCACTGCATCCTGTCGATGACTAAAAATGACCCTATTAGATACCTTTTCGAGAAGCCTGCATTGGTTGGAAGGCTTGCCAAATGGCAAATATTACTATCCGAGTTTGATATTTGAAGCATGGCACAGAAGTCTATCAAGGGACAAGCCATAATTGATATGTTAGCTGAAAATCCCAAGAGATTTGATGACTGGGATGAAGTCAATGAATGGGTTTACCTGGTATCACATGTATTCTCTTGTGTTGACACGTAATTTTGGAAAAATAAAATTGCATTTTGAAAAGAAAAAATAAAAATGGGGAAGATTGATTTGATTGATTATGCATGGAAGTTTAAAATTCTGATGAGTATTCGGATTTTGATAAATGTAGAAAGAATTGAAAAATCATGCGAACAAAGGGCAAAGATTTTAATAACATGGAAGCCAAACCCAAAATCGGTGAGGACAATGATCAGATTGATAAATCAAAAGGAAAGTATAAAAAATTATACTCATTAGGTGAACTGTTTGCAAAAATCAAAACAAACCTGGATGCGTTTTTGGTAACGTGAGTGAAATACCGAAATGTAAATTTGCGATGGCAAATCGGGGCTGAAATTCTGTAATTCCCGCAATCAAGGAAGCACAACTTTCTAAAGATCAATAGAGGTTTTCACTATAAAAGGGCTACAGTTCGTGATAAATGAAAAAGGGGACCGAAAAAAATTTGAGAGAGAATTCGAAAAAATTCAGAGAAAAGATCGAGAGGAAATTCGTACGAAAAAGCAGCCTTCGTCCATTTTGGTCAAAGGAGAAAACCTTTTCCCTTTTCTTTCTTTGACAAAAGGAAAAAGTCAGCAGTGAGTACAAGAGCTTCAGTGAGAGAAATGAGCGAGTGGACAGGTGAGAGAGGGATAAAATAAAAAGAGAAAAGCAAAAAAATGCTACTGTTCTTCTTCTCGGTGGCCTCCTTTTGCCACGTGACTAACCCCTGCATTGCTGGTCTCTGAGTTGCTCGCGCTGCTTCCGCCACATCTCCACCACCACCACCTCGCCGGACTTGCCCTTGACGCACAGCAGCACTACCGCCTCGCCGGACTTGCCCTTGACGCACAGCAGCATCGCCGCCCCGCGCCCGACGCGTGGTCACGCTCACGCTCCGCCCGAGCCCCCACTCCGAAAACGCCTCTGCCTCCGCCTGTGCACCCGTTCAGGCCAGCACCTCTGCGCCACCTTGTTGATCGCCACACCTCCGACGCCCGTTGCTGCTCTCCCCACGCACTCGCGTTGTGCCTCTTCCACCTGCACCGTGCCTGCGCCGCTCCGCCGAACTCACCACCCTTGCACCACCGGTCCCCTCGCGCCATCGCGTTGCCACTCGCCAGAGTCCCGACGCCTGCCATTGTCCGTTCAACACCCCCACCAACGCTGCTGCAAGTCTCCTCCTTTAGGTAGTTTATTTTTTTTAGTTTTATTTTTATTTCTCTCTTTTGCCTATTTTATGTTATTTTAATGTGTTTTATATTTTGTTATTATTGTTTAAATTAGAATATGGTTTATCAATGTTAATATTTATGCATTTTGAAGGCATTATCTGTAGGAATGTTGTTCGGAATTATTATAATTATTAATTTGATCCGAGAGATATTGGATCATTTTTTTAATTATTTTAATTGTTGGGCTTTTTAAGTTGAATCTCAGTTGTTAAATCACAATGATTATTTAATTCAGTCCGTAAGACTTCGGATCAAATTTGTAATTATTTTGATCTCTCTGTCGTGATATTAGAGTTAGAATAATCGTTAATTTGACCTGTGAGACAACAGGTTACTTTTTCGATTATTTTAATCCTTTATTTTGTTGATAACTTAGATCTAATATTTATTTAATAATTACTTATCTTTTTAAAAAAAATAAAAAATAAAAAATCAAGAAATCAAAATTCTGCATGAGCATATAGGTTTAGTAAATCAGGCATGTAGTTTTAATAAATTAGAATTTCTTTAGGATTACATTTTAGGATTGCATTGGTAAAAATAAGTTAGGGTTGAACCTAAATAATTTTCTTTATAAAATAGGGTTTAGATAATGTTCGCACACCTCAAATCTCATTTTAAAACAGTAATTTTCTAATATATGATAGGGTTTGAGTCAAATTAATCCTTAGAATAAATTAGAAAATTATCCTGTTTAGATAGATTAATTAGGACCTTTATAAATTCTGAATTTCAATGTAAAAATCCAAAAATACTAGGTGCATGTTAACTAGTTTGCATAATAGGATTATTTAATCAGAATTTGTTCATTAGTGAAGTTCGGTCATGAGGTGCATAATAGCTAGTTTGCATAATAGGCCCATTTAATTATAATTTGCATATTAATATGATTAAGTCATTTAGTTTAAAAATGCACTTTCATAAAAGAATTCTAATTTTTAAGAAAATCCAAAAAAAATGATTACATGATTTGTGTGATGCAATTTATTTATTTGAATGTTTTAAATAATGGATGAGCACCCGTGTGGTCACCACATTTGCATGATAGTAATTTAGGTTAAAATAAATCAGCTGCTTGCAAAAACATTTTGAAAAATTAAAAAGAAATGGTACCGAAAGGGCATTAGAAAATTCTAGTGTAACCAAGTCCCCGTACCCTTAGTCTCTGGTTCGTAGGAGTAAAATAAATCTCCCTTTATTTTACTTAGGTGTCTAATCGACCTACCATAAACCGATTAGTGGCGACTCCTACATAATAACCTCTTGCATGTTAAATATTTAAACCTTAAGTCGCGATTTGGTATGGGCTTGGGAGAGCCCCAGCTAAGTTTAAAAACTTAGTAGTCCATTAACCTAGTTTTAGGTGGTGCACCCGAAATTTAGGTCGCGACATCTTGTACTAGCAATATTTTTGAATATGAAGCCTGTATCATTGGTTTGCAGTTCGCCATCGATATTAAAGTAAAAAAGTGATAGATTTATGGTGATTTTGTGCTCATCATTCTCTAGACGGGAGGCGAATGGCAAACACGAGACGTAAGTTGATTCCTTACCATGAATATCTCGAAGACTTGGTGAAGGAATTTGACGAAATAACTTTTGATTATCTGCCATGATCACAAAATCAATTTGCTGATGCCCTAGCAACCTTATCATCAATGTTACAAGTAACCAAAGGCTTGAGCATTGATCCCTTACAAATCGACATATTGAAGAAGCCTGCTTATTGTCTGATGATTGAAGAGGAACCTGATGGTCAACCCTAGTATTACGATATTTTGAACTACTTTCGAGAAGGCAGATTTCCCCAAAGGAGTTACGCCAATGATAGAAAATACCTGATGAAGTTGGCATTCAAATTCTTCCTCAATAGAGTAGCCCTTAATAAAAGGTCTTTCGATTCAGTTTTACTAAAGTGTGTACATGCACAAAAAGCCAAACTCCTGATGAAGGAGATACATAAAGGAGAGTGTGGTCCTCATATGAATGGTCATCTCCTGACAAGAAAAATCATGAGGCTTAGTTACTACTGGTTGACCATGGAAGCTGATTGTATTCAACATGTGAGGTATTATCACTTGTGCCAAGTCTATGGAGACAAAATCAATGTTCCTCCTAATAAACTACATCAAATGTCTGAGTCTTGACCTTTCTCGATGTACGACATCAACATCATTGGACCGACTAATCCTAAAGCATCGAATGGACATCGCTTTATTTTGGCGGCTATTGATTACTTCACTAAATTGATAAAAGCCAGTTCTTATGCCTACACCACTGTAAAAAGCGTGGCAAAGTTCACCCATCATGATATCACTGCTCAATATTGAGTTCTCGAGGAGATCATTACTGACAATGGATTAAATTTGAACAACAAGATAGTGGACGAACTACTCAAAGGGTTCAACATTTGCCATTTGAATTATTCTCCTTACCACCCACAAATGAATGAAGTTGTGGAAGCGGCAAATAAAACATCAAAAAGATTTTAGGAAATGATTGTGACTGGCATGATTGATTGCCATATGCTTTAATGGCTTACTGAACCTCAATTCACACTTCAACTAGGGTAATGCCATTCTCATTGGTTTATGGAATATAGGCTATGCTACAAGTGGAAGTA